>JAVTVJ010001853.1:0-214794 GCA_034509425.1 Eopsaltria australis
GGGCAGTGGCCATGGGGCAGTGACCATGGGGCAGTGGCCATAGGGCAGTGGCCATGGGGCAGTGGCCATGGGGCAGTGGCCATAGGGGCAGTGGCCATAGGGCAGTAGCCATGGGGCAGTGGCCATAGGGGCAGGGGCCATGGGGCAGTGGCCATGGGGCAGTGGCCATAGGGCAGTGGCCATGGGGCAGTGGCCATGGGGCAGTGGCCATGGGGCAGTGGCCATGGGGCAGTGGCCATGGGGCAGTGGCCATGGGGCAGTGGCCATGGCAGTAGCCACAGCAGCAGCCATAGGAGCAGTGTCAGCAGCAGTCCCAGAGTGATCTGGGGCAGTCTCAGTCCCTGTCTGTACAATAACGAACTCTGCACAGCAGCGCAGTCTGCTCTGAGCAGTCCTTGCCCCTGCAGTGAATCCTGCAAGGTTCAGCACAGCTGAGCCTCCACAAAAGCAGCTGATGGGACACCCAGGACAAATCCATTTATGCCCAGAATTCCCACACAGCACCCAGGACAGGAATCCCCCTGCTAAAGGGAACGCTCATCTCCCTCCTAAATGGACAGAAATCTCCTTGCTTAAGGAACCTGTGCCTCTGGCAGCCACCCCAAAGCACAGAGTGACCCTGAGCAGCAGCCACCAGGCCCAGGGAATTCCAGGACAGGATGTGTTTGTTGGGATGGGGAAGGAGAGGCTGCCAGGGGGAGGTTTTTGGGTTTTTTTTGCCCAGTGTGAGGTAGCAGCACTTCCAAAGCAATTTGCATCACTTAAATAAAACACCAATTTATGCTGGAACCAGAGCCTTGCAGGAGGTGGTTGGGGCTCCCAGGCTCAGGCAGCTGCTCTCAAAGCACATCTTGTCTCTGCTCTGTGCCAGTGACACCAAAATATCCCCTCCCTGTTCCCCATGTCCAGCTGTCACTCACTCCCAGTGACACTGCTGTTGTTCCAGTTGTCAAGGATTTACAAGGGCAACAGCAAAAAAAAAGGGATTTGGGTCAGAAAAATGTGTTATGAGTTCTTGGAACTGCGTGGAAGTGGTGACCTCATGGCCTTAAATACAAACTCTGAAAGCTTGGGATTTATCTGGAGAAATTGTGGGTTTTCACTCACTTTTGGTTAATCCTCCTCATTTTGAGGGATTTGAGGACATTGCTCAGTTTGTTCCTATTTTTAGGATTTGTTTCTCTGGAGGCAGCAGCCAAGGGGCAGAGTGGGGCTGAGGGCAGCTCTGCCAAGGGCCACCTGCAGATCCCAAACCTGATCCCAAACCTGATCCCAACCTTTCCCTGTGCACCTCCTGATCCCAAACCTTTCCCTCTCCAGTTCCTGATCCCAACCTTTCCCCCTGCAGCTCCTGTCAATATTTACCAGCTCCCTGTTGTCCTTAACTGCAATATTCTCTTTTTTCAGTTTGCATTGTTCAGTAAGTGCAAAATGCTCCTCTAAAAACTCTGGCTGCTCCCAGACAGCCTCTACACAGACACTTTAAAAATATATATATAAATAAGAATTTTTTTTTTTTAATTAAAAAAAAAATAATAATAAAAATATATGTATATCTTGGGCTTTGGTTCTTTTGGTCTTGGTTTTTTTTTTTTTTAAACTCACAATTTCCTTTTCTGTTTCTTGTTGCTGAGTGCTCAGCCCCTGAGCTGGGCTTTGCCTTTTGCTGAACATTCCCTCTGGAAAAACCAGTGGGACACCAGGCCAGGAGCCACTGCCACCAATCCCAGACCGACCCCTGCAGTTGGAAGCAGAGCCTCTCTTTGACTGTAATTAACTTTTTGTGGCTTAAGAGAACGTGCCCCTCGCTGATCTCCAGTGTGCAGCTGGTGATTAAATTCCAAAAAACTTCATTTCACCGAGACATTTTGTTCTGTTTGGTTCTCCTGGGATGGCCACGTGGCCGCTCAGAAATTGTTGATGTGCTCCATTCTGTCACTGAGAGGAGCTCAGAAAGCTCCTGGTGCAGACACCCAGAGCATTTCTTTTGAAGCAGACACTGTAAAAATAGCTGGGGAGAAAAGAGCAGTGCCTTAGCAGCCAGAAAAGTCAGATAAACCGAACTGAGGAGCAAAAACAACACATGCCAACAAAAAAAAAAGAAAAAAATCCAAGCAATCGCCTCAAACAATCCAAAAAAACCAACCAAAGGCTGGAAAAAAGAACTGCAAAGTGTCACTGGAGACAGCTGGGAGGGATGGGGGAGGCAGGAGAGCACAACAAATGAAGAGAACAGAGGAATTTCAGTTCAGTGCAGCTCCTCCACTGCAAATCTTTGTTTTGTCTCTGAGGCTGTCAGTTCTGTCACAGAAGAGAAGTGTCCCTGTGCCAAAGAACCCTCTCAGCCTCCTTCATCCGTGGGAGATTTGTGTGTGTGTGTGTGTGTGGTGGAGATGGAGACTTGCAGCACAAGGATACTGAGTTATTATAAATCATAATTAAAGCTCATGGAATATTCCCTGCTTCATTTCGGTATCAGTTCATTTTCTGGCTTACTGCAATTAAATCCTACACGATTTTGGGAGCCCTCACTGACAGCCAAAGGTGTGGAAAAGCTTTGTGGAAGGGGGAGAGAGCAGAGAAGCCAACAGAAATATTCTGCCCATTGGGAAGAGGGAAAGTAAAAGACCTGGTTACCCCTAAAGGAAGCAAATAAATTCCCTGCCACCCCAAACCCTGCCCAAACCTCAAAAAAATGTTCTCTTCATCCACGTCAAGAGGGTTATTTATGAAACTGTATCCTTGTCAGAGCTGCAGGACATTCCATCCCTTTGCTCAAATACTGTAAATTCATGAATGATGAGAAGACTCTGAATTAGAGAAATATCTGTATTTATCTGAAAAAGCAAGTGATCAGCTTGCTTCAGTGCTGGGATGGCCTTTCAGTGCCTGCAGTGTGCAATGACAGGGATTTGGAGAGTTCACCCCAGGGTTTCAGTGTGGCTGGAGCAGATTTTCTTCCTCAACAGCTTCGAATTTCTCTTCTGGTGACAGATCTGGTGTTAAAGCCAGGTTTGTGCTGGTGCTTTCTGATGCTCCAGCTCATGAACGACTGTTCACCCCCTCCTGCAAGGAGAGCTGGTGCTAAAACCCCGTCACCCTGGGAGATAAAGGAGATTTCCTGCCCGGAGTGGTGCCTTTGCAGTGCACCAGGGGGGTTTGTGCCAAATTCCTGCCTCTCCGAGAGCCAGAGGGTGGCTGGGAGGAGGCACAAGTGTGAACAGGCTCCATAAACCCTTCCCTCAAACAACCCAATCCCACAGATGCTTCCAGTAACCCAGAGCGTGCTCTGCTTCCTCCTCAGAGCTGTAAATCAAGGATTTTATTGCGAGCTGGAGCAGGAGGAGTTTCTCTGGGCTGGAGGATGCATTCCAGGATCCAATTGTGCTGTGGAGCTGCAAACTCTGAGCACGGGATGTTTACAGAGAGAGAGGGAACAGCATCTCCCCAGGGGCAGCTCCTTCCCTGCTCTTTGGGATCTGACAGCACCCAGGGAAGGGCTGGGGCTGGGTTGGGGTGGATTTAGGGCAAGGCTCTTCCCCCAGAGGGTGCTGGCACTGCCCAGGCTCCCCAGGGAATGAGCACGGCCCCGAGGCTGCCAGAGCTCCAGGGATGCCCAGGATGCTGGGATTTTGGGGCTGTGCAGGGACAGGAGCTGGATCAATGATCCTCAATGATCCTGTGGGTTCCTTCCAGCCCAGGAGATTCCAGGATTCTTGCAGGATTCACCCAAGGGCATGGACTCTGCACAAGATGGAGAAGTGCAAAGCCCTTCATTGTGCAGTGAAAATCCCTTCAATCCCAGCACACAAACAGGACAGAACCTCACCCAAACAGCAAAGATGCACCCAGAGTGTCCCCAATCCCCTGCAGCATTGCCCAGATGTTCCCTGTGATGGGAACAGGGAAACAATGCCCTGCAAGGGCACAAACCACAATATTCCCACACAATTGCTCCAGAAGGTCACAAACCCAGCATTCTTTTGGCCAGCCCATCTCAGGTGAGCTGGATGTGTTTCCATGGTCACCTCTGGGCCCAGGGAAAGGCCAATTCTGGGCCTTCCAGGCCTGATTTCCATAACCCCCATGGTGTATCCCCACGGATTCTCTGGAGCAGCCTCTGCGTGGCTGTCGAGGGCCCTGCTCAGGACAGAGGGGACAAAGGGACACCTTGGCTGCTGCATCCCAAACTCCTCCTGGGGGTTCAGACCCCAGATCACACCTCTCCAAAGGGAATTTCCCTCCCTTTCAGAGACACCAGAGCTGGGCTCTCCTTTCCTCCATTTGTGCTTTAGAGCAGCCTTTGCTGTTCATGAAATTGGAATTGCAGCAAGCTCCAGCATCTCCCCCCAAGGGGCAGATCCACCCCAGGAGGAGCTGAAATCCAACATTTCCTGCCCCAGAAAAGTGAACTCCAAGCAGGAATGGGGGCAGCTCCTCCCTGAGAGCTCTCGTGACCAAGCACTGGAGGCTGGAATGGGAGAAGCTGCTGTGGTGGAGTTTCCATGGATGGAATGTTCAGCTCCTGCTCATCAGGAGGAATGTGGATCATGGCTGTGTGAATGCATGCCTGGAATTATCATCACAACAACCATTCTGGCTGCAAACTGGCTGTAAAATTCCACATCAACCTGAAATCTGTTTTAAGCAAAGTGCAGAATGTGACTCAACAAATGCTGAACCAATTCTTGCACGCAAGAAATCAGATTTAAATTTGGGTGATGCTTTCAAGCAGTCATTTACCAGCAATTAATGAAATATTTTTAAAAAGTAGAGGAAAAAAAAAAAAAGAGCTTTTCCTGGGACTGACCACAATCCCAGCTCATTAAATTCTTCTCTTTTTTTTTTTTTAATGCAATGTTTGTCCTCATTATTTATCTCCCCTCCAAAACAGAACACTTGTTCTCATGAAAACATAACCTTCTTCTCACACCCTTTCCCTGCGTGTGCCAAACTCGCTTTCAGACATATTTTGTTGGTATTTCACTAAAACTTGGAAAAACTGGAGCCTGGCTGACGAGAGGGAGCCATAAACTCGAGCACAGGATGCCAACAAGTTCTCTGTGGGATCAGCTGAGCTCCTGAGGGATCGAAAAACAACCCCTGGGAAACTCTTCAGAGCCACACAGCGAATATTTGCTGCTGTTAGAAAGTCTTCAGCATTCAACAAGGAAATAAAATCAGATTTAGAAACATTTTCCCTTTTTTCTTCAGAGCCACACAGCGAATATTTGCTGCTGTTAGAAAGTCTTCACTGTTGGACAAGGAAATAAATTCAGATTTAGAAACATTTTCCCATTTTTTTCTTCAGAGTCCCACAGTGAATATTTGCTGTTGTTAGAAAGTCTACAGCATTCAACAAGGAAATAAACTAAATTTAGAAACATTTTCCCTTTTTTCTTCAGAAATAAATTCAGATTTATAAGCATTTTCTCACAGCACAGCCCTTTCCTTTTTACAAAACCGGGTCTAAGTTAGGCCAGGTCTAAGTTAAGCCAGGTCTGTTTGCAGTCACAATTTCCATCAATCTTTGTCCATGGAATCACCATTAATAACCAAAGAGGGGGATCAAAAATCCCTCGTGATTTCCATGAGGAAAACTGAGCTCTGCTTGCCCAGCCCTGCTGGAGGTCAGGATCAGCAGCCCCTTTCTCACATTCCCAAATAAAATCCTGAGGAGGAATCTCAGTTTTCACTGCTCTTCCCAGCACTGTCCCTCCTCTTTTAGTTTCACAAATTTCACCTCTTTTTCCTCATTCCTGGTTTTTGAGCAGCCCAGGCTCCACTCAGGAGACAGAACTGAGATCAGCAAATCCAACCGAGGGATCATCACTTAAAACAAAACAAACAAATAAGAACCACATAAATAAAATAAAAACCTGACCCAGCCACTTCCAGGGGCTGCCTCAGCCTCACTTGGCCATTTCAGGGCTCTCTGTAAAGACATTTTTAGGTCACTTCAAAGCACCAAGAGCAAAGCAGCAAAAGGTGCCTCAGGAATTATCCTGAGTGGGTTTATGGACCTGTAAGCACCGAAATCTTTGCTGTGCTGCCCTGGATTCATAACAGAGATGCAGCTGGAGAAATATCAATGATTGCTCCTGTTCTCAAATGAGCCAAGCCCCTCCTGCCACCCTCAAATCCAGCCCCTCCCTGCCCTGGTCCCTCCCCCTCTTTATCTGAGCCCAGAGGATGAACAGGAACTCCTCGTTCCCTCCAGTTTAATGTGTTGAAAATTCAAGGCTCGTTCTTGTGTCTCAGCCCATTTCTAATTAATTTCTGGGTTCCTGTTTCGATGTTTTCCATCTCACTGAGCAAAAGAGGCTCCTGAGCTGTGCATGTCCTGCTGCAGCAGAGATGGAGCTGGGAATCAACTCCAACTTCTCAGTTCTTCCATCACCTGAGAAATGATGGCTCTGCAAGCCAGCCTTGAGCTATCACTGAACTTGAGTCTGGAACATTTTAATAGAGAGATTCTTATAAGCAGTGAATATTCATTAGTGCAAAAATCACGCAGCAATCCCTTATAATTATATGAAGTGTCCAAAGCATTGACCATTGCAGAAAATTATAATTAAAGTTATTGAAATTAATTAGAAAAGGAGATAGTAATTAAATTCCTCTTGCTGGGATGTAAAACTGCTCTGAAATTAAATACAATGGATGGCTCCTCCACAAAGGGGGATGTTGGTGGCATTTCCTTCCTTACGGTTGACAGAATTAAAGCTAATTTTTATGGTAAGATTTCCTTAATAAAAATAACAAAAATACTCAAAAACTCAAAAAATACTCAAAATTTTTAATGAAAATACTCAGATTCTTTACCCTGTGAAGTTCTGCTGAGATGATTTTCCTGCTCAAATCAAAAGGAATCAAGACTTACCCTTCCCCATGAGGGAGCTCATCCACCCTGCCCCAAGTCCAGCCTCACCAGGTCAGGTCCCAGACTCTCACCTGGCTCCCCAGGTAGAGGGAATTGGAGGCAAATCCTACCCAATCCCCCCCCTGCTGGGCTGTGGGGTGAGCCAGGAGGGTTTGGAGCCTTCCAAAGCTCTGCTTTCCCCTTCCAGGGTTTGCCAGCACTTCCTCATTTCCTATTTTTTCACGTGTAAATATTGGCCAAAATCCCCTCCAGCTGCTCTGCCGTGTTTGGAAGGTGTGGAATTGCAGCTCTGAGCCCTCTCCTGGGCTCTGCTCCCCTGGAGAGGAGAATCCCATTCCCTGCTGTCCCTCCTGGCCCCTTCTCTCTTTGTTTTTTGCAGAGGGGTGAGCACAGAGCTCGGGGAGGTTTTCCCACCCCACTCCCTTGGGCAGGGATTTTGTGGCTGTGAAAATCCTGACTGCCACTGAACCGGAGTAGAGAAATGTGGGGATTTCCCTCATCTCAGCTGCAAACAACTTCACTGGGCTCCAGATTCACTCCCAGAGCTGACTCCAACGGCCACTGAGTGGCCAATGGACACTGCCCACATTTTTGGGTCATTTTTAGCCATTTTTCGGCAATTTTGGGGTCATTATTGGGTCATTATTAAATCATTTCTGGGATAATTTGGGGCCATTTTTGGGGATATTTTTGAGCCATTTTTGGGCCATTTTTGGGTCATTTTTGGTCATTTTTGGGTCATTTTTGGGTCATTTTTGGTCATTTTTGGTCATTTTTGTGCCATTTTTGGGTCATTTTTGGGTCATTTTTGAGCCATTTTTGGGTCATTTTTGGGTCATTTTTGAGCCATTTTTGGGTCATTTATGGGTCATTTATGGGTCATTTTTTGGGCCATTTTTGGGCCATTTTTGGACCATTTTTGGGTCATTTTTGGGTCATTTTTGGACCATTTTTGGGTGATTTTTGGTCATTTTTGAGTCATTTATGGGTCATTTTTGACCCATTTTTGAGTCTTTTTTTGGCCATTTTTGGGCCAACAACATTTGACACAGTGAAAATTCCCTTTACCCCATCCCACACCCAGAATGTGCCATCCCATAAACAGCAAAGATAAACAATCCTTTCTTGTCATTCATGACCTGTTTTTCCTCAGCTGAACGCTGACAGTTGAAGGAGATGAAGGTTTGTGGTGACAGGAGATGGGATTGCTGCCACCCGGTGATGACAGTGACAGCCCCCACTGCTGGAGCTGCAGGGGGGACACGGATCCATCAAAGGGAAAACTCATCCCACCTCGCCCTCCCTGATTCCTTCTTCCTTGCAATCCCTGCTTTTGTCTGCAGCGATCACCCTGCCAATATTCTCCTGTCAGTCTGCAGTGTCACTTGGAGGGAGTTTGTGGGGTTTTTACTGACGGTAACACAGCCACAGCAGAGCTGTGGCGAGGTGGGAAGGGCTTTTCATCCTGGTGATGCCAAACCTCGTGTGCAAAGCAGGGAAAATGTGAAAAAAACTTTTAAAAATCCATCATTTTGCAAGAAAGTTCCTTTAATCAGGACTGGAGGCATTTGGATGCCAAGCCCACGCTCAGGAGGAAAAATATCCCCTCTCCCCAACCTGCATCCCCAATAAACTGGGATGTGGGGTTTTATTTGTGGGATTTTCTGAAAGTCTCAAAGCTTGGAAAGTTTTCCACTTGCCTCAGAGTCTGTCTTGGCACCAGCACAGGATTTCATCGTGCTGAAATTGCACTGATCAACAGTAGAAACCAAATGTTTTTCCTCACAATGGTGCACTCATTCTCACTTGCAGCACATTTAGCAGCATCTGTGTCCCTGTGGCCTTATGGTGCTGGGAAAGAAGATCCCACTCCAGGAACAGGAAATTTGCCACGAGCTTGAAGCTTTCCTGAGCACAGATTTGTAGGCAGTTACTGCTGCACGCAGCCACAAAACATTCACTGAGTTTATTTTAATGAAATATTCACTAAACTGCTGTTAGATGTAACCCAGAGCATCCATCCCCCTGACAAACCTGAGCTGTGAGTCTGCTGAGAGCTCCTCTCAGTAAAAACCCATCGAGCCCATTACTCAATCCATAAATGTTGGGATAAGGAGTGAGGAGAGCGATGAATCAGAGGCAGAAATGTGCAGGAATAGCAGGGCTCAAGCAGTGAATCAGAGGCAGAAATGTGCAGGAATAGCAGGGCTCAGGCTGAGAGCTGCAGCCTCAGGCTGCTCATCAAACGTAAATCAGGGCTGGGTTAAAGCAGCCAGGACTTGGCTGAAGGGACAGGAGAGCCCAGGAGTGGGTGAAGCACAAAATGAAACAATGTCTGGAGAACTCCAGCCTCAGTGGGGTCAGAAACCTGCAATCATTTCATTCAGCAGGGTTGGAAGCTTTAGGAAAGGAAGAAAATGTTCACAGTTGAGCAGTGACAAGGATGGGTTGGGGGGGTGACATTGGCAGGGGGTTCTGGCACATGAAACATCCACAGTTTGTGCCCCACAGCTCCCCCCTGGAACACCAGAGCTCCTGCTCCAGGACATGGTGATGTCCTGATGATTTCAGCCCGAGTGGCTCTGATTTTGTTGGCTGCCCCAGCAGCAGAGAGCTCCAGGCTCCCTGGCAGGCCCAGGGCTGGGATTTTTCCCTCAAGAGCCAGGGAATTCTCGCCATGGATGTGCAGGGCAGGGCATGGGAATGGGCACAGCTCACAGGGGACCCTTCCAGAGCATCAAATCCTGATCCAGAGTCTTCTCCATCCCAGTGTTCTGTACCAGAACATTTCCCTCTCACAGCCCTGAGAAGCAGAAGCCCCAAATCCTTTTTGCAGGGACCCCTCCCAGCAGCTCTGGCCAAGCTTGTGAAAATTCTCCTCAGTTTTGGCTGAGCTTTCCCTGCAGCTCCAGGGCTCAATCAGCTGCAGTCCCAGCTTGGCAAAACCCTTGGCACGAGGGGTGGCTGAGCCACCAGCCCAGCCCAGAGCAGCCTGTGTTGTGTCCTTTGGGGGGACACGAAGGGAAGGGACCAGTTTGGAGATGTCCAGTTCATCATTTCTGTTTCCATCAAGCCAAGTGAGGTCAATGCCACGGCCACAGTTTTCTTTAAACTCCATAAAACATTTTCTACAATTTCTTCGGTCTAAAAGGAAAAAAGAAAGCTCAAATTCTCATCCCTAAATGTTGAAGTGTCTCATAACCACTTGTGATTCCAGCATTTATCTGATCCTCCTGCTGGAGGGTGCAGCTACAGCTGGGGACCTGCCTGAAAGCAAAGAACAGAGGCAGGAACAGGCAGGGAAAGGAGAAAACTGATGGATGAATCTCTTCAAAACCATGGGAAAGGAGTGAAATGTGAGGGCCTTTTGGGTGAGCAGTTGGGTGTTGAGACAGAGGGAGGAGGAATCCGAGAGCTTTGGCACGGAGCTGCCTCTGCTGGGCCTTCACCTCCCTGATTATAATCACAATTTCCTCCCTGCCACGGAACAGCAAGAGAAAGTTTAGCAAATTCTCCAGGCTCCAATGGAAAGTGTGGATTACAAATAATTTTAAGGAATTTGGAAATACTTCAAAGAAATCCGTGAAAATCTGTTCTGCTGAAAAAAATCTGATCATCACCTCTGAATTATTCGCTTGCCAGAGGAACAGTTTACATTTCAGGCATTTGGAAATGTCTTATGGTACAATCCAGCAAGAAACAGTGGGAAAAAAATCTGTTAGAGCCTCCTGGAGAGTTCCCTTCATTCCTGGAAGGAGCACTTTGCATTCCCTGCAGCTGGAGATGCATCCCCTCCTCGGCAGCACTGAGCTCACAGTGACGTGCAGAGCACGGCAGGAGAATCACCCCTGCCTCCATCCTTCCATCCCTCCATCCAATCATCCATCCATCCATCCATCCATCCCTCCATCCCTCCATCCCAGAAACCCCACAGCGCCCACCCTGCCCTTTTTCCAGGCTGAAGGACACCAGGAGCTGAGCACATCCCTGGAGTTGCTGCTGCTCCTCTGAGTGTCAGCAGTGCTGGGCTCTCTCTCTCCCTGGCAGCTCAGCCAGCAGAGCTGGCACTGTTCATGTGCCTAAAATGCTCTGTGAAAAATCCCCTCCAGCAGGAGCCCGGGAATGCTGAGTGTGAGTATGAGCAGCAGGAAATCCCTGTGTGGAGTGCCTGGGGATGGCTCGGTGTCTGTGCATGAGGGAAGGGGGAAGGCTTGGCTGTCACTGTGTTTTATTTGCCTCACAGCTTGTACTGATATTGTTTAGGTGTTGTTTGATTTATTGCTCTCCAGCTGAATGTCTGAAGGTGTTTTATTTAAAGGACAGGCAGCAGCATTTCCTTGGGAAAGGCAGGGAAAGGCAGGCACTGGAAGAGGCCGTGGCTTGCCTGAATTCACTCAGCAGCACACCCAGAGCTCAGGGGGCAGCTCAGGAGCATCTCTGGGTCCCACAGCTCACCCAGAGCTCAGGGAGCAGCTCAGGGGCATCTCTGGGTGCCACAGCACACCCAGAGCTCAGGGAGCAGCTCAGGGGCATCTCTGGGTCATACAGCCCAGCCCAGAGCTCAGGGGGCAGCTCAGGGGCAGCTCCCACCTGCCCAGGCTCAGCTCAGGAGCATCTCTGGGTCCCACAGCACATGCAGAGCTGGGGGAGCAGGGAAGGCTCTGGTCAGAGGAGATCCCAGCCCCAGGGCTGGGAATGTGCTGGCATTTGGGATGTTCTCCATGCACCTGTGCTGCTGTTACCTGGGTGGGGCCTTCCTGCTGCCACAGCCACAGGCAGATCGCTCACATCAGTCCTGGGAGTTTGCTTTCATTAAATATCACTCTTGACAGGAGCTTGTCCTCCCTCCAGCAGCTCTGGAGAAGTCCAGGATCTCTTTTCTGGCTGAAGTTACCTATGGTCACAGTCAGGTCACAGCCCTCTCCTTAATTAATTTCATTAACTCTGGTTGAATTCTTGCAATTGTGAGCACTTTGTGTCCCTGAATATATTTCATGTATGAATATATTGCATTTATGGCAATTCCACACTCTGTGGTGGCAGCACTGAGGACAGACACGAGGATGAGATGCAGAGCATGGTGATTATTCTGAAGATTCTCCAGATCTGCAGTTGTTTCTATTCTAGACATCTACTAAAGGCAAGCATGAAATGAAACCTTTGCTCCAACGTGTATTCCAGAAAGTCTTTCAGGGCTGCACGGAGATAAAACTGTCTGAGGTCTTTTGCAGATTTACTACCACGATGTGCTCACTTAATTTGTGATGGAAAGAGCCTGTTGCAGTTATCATTGCTCATGACTTCAGCTTCTCCTACACTTCCATTTGTCCTCCTGCAACTCTGGGGAATTTGCTCAGGCTATAAATAAAGGCCTCTGGGGATGCTGGATATTGCACTCTGAACACAGATCTCAGTGACTCATTCTCAGACATATTTTCTGCCATTATCTGCATCACGGGCAAATGTTCCCGCTCATTCCAAAGGGTCGGGAGTGGAGCTGGGCTGGATTCCTGGCAGATGTAGGTCAGGAAGCTCTTTCCTCAGATGCCCTTCAAGGTGAGTTCATTTTTACCCAGCTCCTGGAGCAGTTTCTGGTTACCACCCACCATCCCGAAGGCCCCGAGCTGTGGGGTGGTTCCTACCCAAAAAGGGCAAGTCTCTAATCAGGAGAGTGGTGCCAGAGTGAGTGACAGGGACAATGACTTCATCTGGCATCACTGCCTTGGGAGCAGCCACTGCCTGCCCGGGCTGCTGCTGCTGATGGAAATGTGTGCTGCTGGAGTCACCAGGGTCACTCTGAATTACAGCAAATGTCAACCTAATGGGCTTGGAATGGACAAAGTCTGTGCAGGAACTGCCTGGTGGAGGCACAAATGACCCAAACAACCCCCACGTCTCAGCTCATCCACGGGTTATTCCTAAAGAACAACTTCCTGTTTGTTTGAAAACGTGTGTTTTGTATAATTAAAAAATTCAGGGACCAGAAATCATTGGCAATATCTGAACTCATGAGGGTGTTATTTAGTGTCTCATCCTTTATAACTGCAGTGCAGCACATCCATTGGTGCCTCCAGCTTTTCCAAGGCACTCCCATGGATTGTCCCTCAATATTCCCGACAGATCCATGCAGAGCTGCACTCGTGGAAATCTCGGGTGTTTCTCTGCCCTCTCCCTGGACACAGCTACTCATCATTCAGCTCTCTGCACCCCAGATGAGGAAGAGGATGGGGTTTCCTCCAGGACAGGTGTTTTTGGTTGGACACAAATCGTGCACTGCCTGGAGCTGGCGGGGAGCAGCTCCTGGAATGATCCTGCAAAGACTCTGTGAAAAGGAAACAATTCCCGATGGATCAGAACTGCTGCCTTTAGCTCACCTTTATTTCTGACTCATGGTGGCTTCTGACACTTTCAAGGGTATCTCTTGCAGTGTAAAAAGTGTAAATTCCCTCAAAATCCTTCTCATTGTCTCAGCTGGGCAAAGGCCTGGAGCAGCAGCAGCACCGCTGGGTTGGCTCTTGGAAAACACTTCCAGAGGGGACACTCGGGAGGTCACAGGAAACCTTTCCAGGAAAAACCCTTTTCTCTGGTGTGCTGGATCCCAGCCCTGTGGTTATGGTGGGAAATGCCAAATCCAGGGCTGAGTTTGATGGATCCAGCCCTGAGGTGCTCCTGCCCCATGCAATCCCTGCAGCTCAGGGGCCACCTCAGCCCAGATCCAGGAGCTGCTGACAAAAGAGACTTCTGTGAAAATGAGGAAGCAAAGAAAAACAGCAGGTTTGTTCCTTTCATCTGGAGGGGTTTTGGGAAAAGCTGAAGGTGGAATGAACAGCCAGATTCTCCTTTCTGCACCTGCAGCATCGCTCCAAGTGCTGATCTCACTTCCAGAACCCAAATGAGCTCCCAGAGCAGTGAAATCCTCCCAGAGAGACCTGCAAGGTGCTCTGCTGTCACCCTGGTTTTTACAGTATTCTATGTTTTACTTCAGTGGTAGAATTTCTCATGCATTTTCTAGAAACACAGTCCTTGTTTTCCCAACCGGCATAGATTGGTTTTGAACTTCTAGATTGTTTTCATTCCTTTCTCCTAAGGTGGAGAAAGATAATAGGCTGTGTCATTATCCTGTGGAATTGCAGAGGTGGTCACCTCATTGACCAATCCACGATTGTCTTGAGAAAAATATAAAAATGAATGAAGAAAAAAAGACAAGCTCTCTTTTCTAGTCCTGCCTGGCTGGTTCCTGACCTGCTCTGAAATCTTTCTTGTGTTTCTTTCGTGTCCCACAGTGCCACACTCTGCATTTTCCTCCTTCTCTCCTTTGCCATATTCCAGGATCAGGTGATTTCCCTGGATGAGCCCCCTGTGATTTGTGCTCCCCCATGGAAAAGCAGCAGCCACATCTCCCAGTTCCCTCTGGCAGAGCTCAGGGATGTGGGGAGCAGCAGGGATCAGTTCAGTTCCACCAAGCAAAGCTGTTCCCACTGCTCCCCTCCACTGTCACACAATGCAGTTTGTTTTTGTACCTAATGCACATTTAATCAGAATTAAATAGAATTAGGTCTTTCCCAGTCTCTTAAACAGTTGATATAATTGTTCCAGATCTTGACAGGAGAAAGAGAGGAACAGATGTTTTCTCTCACCTAATTTTTCTCTGGAGAAATAAAGGCTGCTTATAGATTTTTATGGCTTCTCACAAGAACAAAATATGGGGAAAATAACAGATTCATGAATATTTAACATTAATTCAAAGAGGAGTTCAGTGTTCATTTAACAGAAAATACAAGCCCAACTCTGATTCTTTTCTTGGAAGTTCTCACAGCTCCACCTGTAGTTTGTGTTCTACTGATGCACTGGGTAACACTGAAAAATTCATTTAAATTTTGAATTTGAAAGAAAAAAATTCCTTGATTTCTCTCTTACACTCATCTCTAAAGGATGGAGTAGCACGTGCTTCTTTAATCTACTCCGAGGAGTGTGAACCCACCATTGCATAATTGAAAGCAGAGATAATTGGTGAGGTGTTTGTGCATTCAAACTCTGCTGTGAAGGAGGAGCAGCAGCAACCCCTGGCTCACGAGCTGAGTATTAAGAACGAGAAAAGGGAATATTTTGGTTCATTCCTGAACAGGAGGCTCCAAATTCCTTTAGAAGAACAGACACCAAAGGGACTTTTTCTCTCAGCAAGTTCCAGACTTTGGGATCGTGCAAAATCCCTTCTCCAGTTGGATTTACAGCTTTAGGGACTGGCACGTTTGAGGACCTGACAGAAGTCACTGTCCTGCTTCTTTCGGCTTTATTTTCCCAAAAGTTCCTTCTTTCATTCCCTTCCTGTAGAGCAAGAAGCTCCTCTTGGTTCTTTGCTTCCTGATTATCCTGATGTTTTCAGCCCTGCACCAAGAGCAGCTTTCTGGCCATTTGCAATCCTTCTCCAAGGAATTCTGCCCTTTAGCATTATTATTTTTACTGCAATGAGTTCAGCAAAGGAATGACTGGGTAATTATTGAGCTGGGGAGGAGGAATACGAATTTCCAGCTTCTCTGGCAGCAGGGAAGCAGCAGGACAGGGAGTTTAGACTTCCTTCTCCTCAGAAATATCCATATTTTAACAAAACTAGATGTCAAAACTGCTTCAAGGTTAGAAAAACTGCTTAATTCCAATAAAGATACCCTGAAATACATGCAAATACAGATTTATTCAAAGGAACAGATAAATTAGATGATAAATTGCCATCGATATCATTGAACAAAGATCTTGGCCCATATTTTAAGGCCTGTGTTAGAGCAAATATAAAAGTCAGTCCCTGCCTCTCCCAGGCACTTTCATCAAGGCAAAACATCAGAATGGGGTCGTTCATCACCCCTGCAAGATGAATTTCAGTGTTCATCAGCAGTGAGCCCCAGCCACTCACTGGCAATAAGATATTTATGCTGCAATTGCAAGTTCTAAATGTCATAAAGCTGAAATTAAGCACAGTGCACACCACGATCAGAGCTTGGTGACGTGGAGAGAGGTGGAAAATAAGTTTACGTTGGTTTCTTTTTTTAAAGGAAATATTGGTCTTTCACACAAATGTCCGACCTGGAAAATGAAAGTTGCCAGGCAGCAGTTTCAGGCCACTCTGTCACCCTTGGCAGGCTGGGCATGTCCCACCCGGTGCCAGCTGAAACCAGAGCAGAGCAGCTCACACCCTCACGGAGTTTTCTTATTCACATTCTGCAGTGATCAAATTTTCTTCCGTGCCAAAGGCTGGAACAGGGTCACGTCTGGGCCTAATGATCTAATCAAACTATTTTTAATCAGTGTAGCTCAGGCCCCACGAGAGGGAGGGTGCAGTGGCTCCGTGCCCTCTGCACTGAGGGTGGTGCCAGCTCGCTCCCTGGGCAGGCAGAGCCCCCAGCCCGAGGAATTCCCAGACAAGGCACAGAAACAGGGTCAGGAATCACAAACAGAGCTGAGAGTGGAGCCCAGCAGGAGCTGGGAGAGTGGGGGATGAATGCCCCAAGTCCCTTTAGCAGCACTGAAAACCCTGCCAGGACAGGGCAGGGCAGGGCAGAAAAGCTGAGGTGAAGCTCATAAATCCAGAGTTTGTTCCTCTTCCCTTCAGTGACTCCACGGCATTATCCTGTCATTCTTGAGAACGTTTCAAAGGGAAGTTTCTGAACAACAAAGCTTTGCCACAGCCCTGCTGCTGGGAAGGGCCACACCAACATCTGCCATGCACTCCCTGACCAAAATTCCCATTTTGTTTGTACGGCTCGTCCTTAAAGCCAGCAGTCAGCTGCAACTCTCAGTCATAGCTGCCTTATTAAATGTGAAGCTTTTTTTTAAACACAGTACATTTTGTAACAGGAAAATCAATATAGAGTAACCCAGAGCACAGCAGACAACAGCTGGGGGACGTAATCTGATGACAGAAAGTTGAGAACAGGATTTTGGCAGTTTTATGTTCAGCAAATCTCTCACTTTTTGTTTTTCATGGCACTGAGTTCTAAAGGTCTGCGATTTCTCCCCAAAGCTTCACAAGATGAAGAAACCAAGAAACCACTGCTTTCAACATTAAAGGCAATTATCTAAAAAATAAATCAGCTGTTACTTATATTTTGCTTTATAGGCTACTGTAAGAGGATGACTCTTCCCAGAGCTACGAGTTAACAACAGCCCCAGTGACCTCAGAGCCCTGAGCAAAGACTCAGGAAGACACTTCAGCATCAAGAGTACTAAAGGTAAAGTATTTCCTAAAGTAAATCCTTTCCTGCTTTCCCTTGGGCCGTGGGTGGGGGTGCTCAGCTCTGCTCAGGCCTGGGATTCATAATAAACTCTGCCTGGAAAAGTTACAGAGGTGGGAAAGAGGAGGTGAAGGCACAGATGTGCCCGGTACAGGAGCACAGAACAGCATCAAGATTTTGCTGATCTGTTACAATTCTATTCTATTACCAGATTTTTACAATTAGAAACAAAAATTGTGCCGTCACTGAATATTGAATAGGAATGCTGAGTTATGAACAGTGCAAATAAAGCAGGGCTTTGGGCTTTTTGGAAGCAAGCTATTTGTCCTTAGGAGATGATTAGCTCTCTAAAATGACATGTGACTCACAAAATAAACTCCAATAGATTTCCTTAACGGGCAAAAGGGCACCAGATCGTTTGGTTCCGAAATTGCCTTTTTCACCACATCCCACCGAGGATCTTTTTTCTCAGATAATGCAACTGTTTTTTACAGGTCTGCACTGCAGGTTCCTGTGGCAAACGCTGAGTTGAGATCGCGATGTTCCCTCAGTGTCGCCCGGCCGGCATTGCCCTCTAGTGCTGTCCCCTCTCTCACTGCTGTGCCCTCACTCACTGCTGTCCCCTCTCTGCTGTCCCCTCTCTGCTGTCCCTGCACTGCTGTCCCCTCTCTCACTGCTGTCCCCTCACTGCTGTCCCCGCACCGCCACCGCAGGGTCACCGCACCGCCCCGGCACTGTCACCGCACTGTCACAGCACAGTCACAGACAGTCACGGCACTGTCCCCGCACCGCCACGGTCACCGCACAGCCACCTTTCAGTCCCCGCACAGCCACCGCAGGGTCACCGCACTGTCCCCGCAAAGCCACCACACGGCCGCTGTCCCCGCACGGCGGAGCCGCCCACCGCCCCCGGCCGCGCAGGGACCCGGGGCCACCCCTCTGTGCCTCGGTCCCTCTGTGCCTCCGTGCCTCTCTCCCTCTGCCCCTTGGTCCCTTGGTCCTTCTGTCCCTCTGTCCCTTTGTCCCTCTATCCCCTGTCCCTCTGTCCGTCTGTCCCTCCGTCTGTCCCTCTATCCCCGTGTCTCTCTGTCCCTCTATCCCCTGTCCCTCTGTCCCTCTATCCCCTTGTCCTTCTGTCCCTCTATCCCCTTGTCCCTCTATCCCCTTGTCCTTCTGTCCCTCTATCCCCTTGTCCCTCTGTCCCTCTGTCCCTCTATCCCCTTGTCCCTCTCTCCCCCTGTCCCCTTGTCCCTCTGTCCGTCTGTCTCTCTGTGCCCCGGTCCCTCCGCCTCCGGCGCGGCCGCTCCGGGCAGACGCTGAGCCCGCCCCGTGCGAGGCACGGCAGCAGCGCAGCTCCCGCGGCTCCGGGCACGGTTCCTGCTCTGCTGCTGCTGCTCCAGCGGCTCCGCCGGGGGATGGAGGCACCGGGAGCAGCCGCGCGGTGCTGACTCCGCTGTCCCCGCACCGGGCGGGCTCTCCGGGCTGCGGCTGCGGCTCTCCGGGCCATGAATCCTCCTGCTCGCACCGCCCGCGGCTCCGCAGCCACTCCGCGGGTCCCGAGATGACTTTGAGCTGACTCGCCCAGGGACACAACCCCGGCTGGCTATGGAGGATGATGTTTAAGATGAATGCCTACCTTGGTGATAAACCCAACACATCAATACCGGGATATTTCAAAGGCTCTGCACTAAATAATGGCAATTTTTCTACGAACAACTCCAACGAGACAGGAAGCAACCTGGATTCACCTGCCTTGGCCACCAGCAGGGCGATCATTGTGGGGCTGATCCTCGGTGCCTTTATTCTCTTTGCTATCGTGGGTAACATCCTGGTGATTCTCTCAGTGGCTTGCAACAAACATTTAAGGATCCCCACGAACTATTTCATCATTAACCTGGCCATAGCAGACCTGCTGCTGAGTTTCACCGTGCTGCCGTTCTCTGCCACGCTGGAAGTGCTCGGCTACTGGGTTTTGGGGAGGATATTCTGTGACATCTGGGCGGCGGTGGATGTGCTGTGCTGCACGGCCTCGATTTTGAGCCTGTGTGCGATCTCCATAGACAGGTACATCGGGGTGCGCTACTCGCTGCAGTACCCCACGCTGGTCACCAGGAGAAGGGCGATCTTGGCTCTCCTGGGAGTCTGGGTCCTGTCCATGGTGATTTCCATCGGGCCCCTGCTGGGCTGGAAGGAGCCGGCGCCGCAGGACGACAGGGAGTGCCGCATCACCGAGGAGCCCTTCTACGCTCTCTTCTCCTCCCTGGGCTCCTTTTACATCCCTCTCATCGTCATCCTCGTCATGTACTGCCGGGTCTACGTCGTGGCCAAAAGGACTACCAGGAACCTGGAGGCCGGGGTGATGAAGGAAATGTCCAACTCCAAGGAGCTGACCTTACGGATCCACTACAAGCACGTTCACGAGGACGCCTTGAACAACACCAAATCCAAGGGGCACAACCCCAGGAACTCCTTGGCTTTCAAACTTTTAAAGTTCTCCAGAGAAAAGAAGGCGGCCAAGACGTTGGGAATTGTGGTTGGGATGTTCATCCTGTGCTGGCTGCCCTTCTTCATCGTGCTGCCTCTGGGTGAGTTGGGGACCAGGCACTGCCAGGGAAGGGGTCGGGGTGGGTTTGGTGGATCCTACAGGGAAGGAATGGGATGAGAGGGAGACACTGTTGGGAGAGCTGCAGTGAGCACATCAAAGGGGGGGAGTGAAAGGAAGGGAACTCCTGATGTGCAAAGAGCCACACTGGAACTTTGGGAAGCTGCACAAAGCTTCTCACCTGGAGTCCTCAGGGCAGGTGACACCCCAGGGGACAATATCTTCAGAGTTTATATCTTAAATCTCTCTTTCTGTTGCTCATTTGAATTGAATCAGGTGATTCTTGATTAGAAACATTGCCATAGGATGCTTTACTCCAAATCCTGGATAAGGCCAGAGAGCTGCAGCTGTGCAGTATTGGGGGTTCAGGTCACTGCCCCAGGTTTGGGGTGTAACACTGTAGGATTTTGGCATTTTAAGGTGCCTTAACTGGAAATGAACTTAGTTAATTGTGAGGGGCAGAACTCCCCTGAGCTTTGAGAAGCCAGAAAAGTTCTAGTTGAGAGTTCAAACTTTACTGATCAAATCCCAAAAGCAGAGACACGGGGATCACACAGATCCCCAAGGAAGGTGCTCACTGGTGTCAGTGGGTCTTAGTTCAGGCCTTTTGGACACTGCCATGGGAGATTTTGGCAGCCACTTCATTCACTTTCAACTTTCAAATATTGTTCAAGCACTGACATAGCCTTAATACCTCGCCCAGTGTCCCCAAAGCCGTGTGAAATGTGCTTGGATTGTTTTTAATATTAGCACTGCCTCTGAAGGGGAGTATCTCAAGATATTCAATTACTGAGCTCTCAGAAATGTCTGTCCAAAATTCATTTCTCTGAGACAATCTGGCAGCCTAATTATGGAAAGAGGTGGATAAAGAAAAGGGAGAAAAAGCCTTTATTAATGTTCTGTATTTGTGTTTACTTAGTTACCCAACCAAAACATTTCTGATTGAGTGGTAAGCGAGTATTTTTAGAGGTTGCTGTAGAAAACTGAACTGAGTTCAGCAGCCTGGCCCTGGTGAAGTGTTATAAAACTATAATTTGTGTGAAATATCATTTAGAGTAGAATCTTTACTGGTTCAGCTACTGCAGGGCAACTTTGTCATGTCTAGGTTATTATATTGAATTTTAAAATCTTTATGACTCAAGACTTGCATAAAGGTCATGTTAAGGATGTGAAAAAATCCAAACAGAAGGAAAACCATGAGTAAAGTCCTCTTTGGCTACTGTAGTTAAAATTGTGCTGGCTCTTAAAGGAAGTTTATAACACAGAGCAAGCAAAAACACCCAGCTGTGGACAGAAATAAATTTCCACCAAATGTGGCAGCACTAGACTTGTGGCCAGTAGGTCACAATCCCCTGATAAAGCAGATTCCCTCCTTGGTTTTGAGTTATTGAAGGAGGAAAAGAAGCTGTGAGCGCAGCAGCTGATGTGTGTGGGTGGCAGGAGCCAGGACTGACACCCCTCACCCAGCTCAGATGTGGAGCAAAAACACGGACACAGGGCAGGAGCAAAGGGAGACACGGAGCAGATTCCATAAAAGTGTCAGTTCCTCCTTTGAGAAGTTATTGCAGAGCTCCTGGGCTCTCTGGGAGCTTTGGTGAGTGGCTCTTAAACCACCTGAGGGACAATTTATTGCTTGGCAGGGTATGATTTTATTTCCTGCATAAACTGTGCCAAGGCAGCAGTGGGTGACAGGCTGGAGGCTCCAGCACAGCACGGGACTGGCACAGGGGCTGGGGACAAACCCGGGACTGGGGACAAACCCAGGGCTGGGGGCACAAACCCAGGGCTGGGGACAAACCCAGGGCTGGGGGCACAAACCCAGGGCTGGGGACAAACCCAGGGTTGGGAACCCAACACCCCCCAGAGTGGGATCCTTGGCACCCCAGAGCCCAGGACAGGAGGAGTTGTAGGGATGGGCTCTTGGCAGTGCCCTGAGGCTGCTGGGATCCTGTTTCTGTCAGAAACCCTCTGGCTAAAAGAGGGAGGAAAGAGGGTACCCACAGCATCCCACACAGGATCCAAATGCATTCCCACAGTGGGTATTCTCCCTGTGTTTTGCTGGCTTTAGGCTGAGTTTATTCCTTGCCCCTGATTTTTTTTCTTTTTAAATTTATGATCCAGCACTGTCCAACCCCCTGTATTTTTATCTCTGTGTATCCGTGCAGAGTCAATTAAGGATGTCAGGCATGACTCAAGCATTGCTCACTTGGACAGGTGGGAAAAGTCCTTTTCCTGACTGCACAGTGCAGCTGTTCTCAACTGCAGCAGAGAGAATTCCTGAGGAGCTGTGAGCGGCACTCTTCATGGCAGGAATCTTCTGCTCTGTGTCTTGAAGACACAAAATTTGGTGAAATGCTATTAAAAACCCTTCAAAGAGCACCCAGTGGTATGAAAGCAATTCCTGAGATAGGCAAACTGTGGAATCCAAAAGGTGCTGGTGTTTTCCAAGCTGTCCATTGGTTCTGGGCTGTCCAGCTGGGACACCTCCCCTTCCTGCAAGGACAGGCTTCATCCTCAGCCTCTCCTCCTCACACCTTCTGCTTGTCCCAGTAACCCAAATCACACCTCACACCTGCAGCACTGCTATTTCTATTTCTACTTCTATTTCTATTTCTATTTCTATTTCTACTTCTACTTCTATTTCTATTTCTATTTCTATTTCTATTTCTATTTCTATTTCTATTTCTATTTCTATTTCTATTTCTATTTCTCTGCTCCCTGTTTCCCTCTAATTCCATGCCTCTGCAGGGGGGTGTTGCCAGAGCAGCTCTGGATTTCTGTGGATTCAACCCCAAAACATTTGCCAAGCTGGTAAATGTTATTTCTGCAGCCCCAGGTCTGAACAAATCTACTTTGATGTAGTGAAGTTTCATTGGTATTCTCAGCAATTCCATGAGTTTCCCAGGCAAAATTATTCTCCTTCCAGTCTGGCATTTCAATTTATTCCTCAGCTCCCCGTTTGATATTCCAGCCCAGAGTTGCTCCATCAGGTGGCAGCTTTGCCCTGGGAACAGCTGGGGTGCTGAAAGCAGGCAGATTGCTCAGAAAAATGGAAAGAAATTATATCAACACTTCCAGAGCATTCTTCAAGCAAAAATCCCAAGGAAATCTCTGCATCCAGTGCAGATTGGAATTCCTGACACCACAGGCACTGAGCAGCATTAAATCCTCAGCAGCAAGGATTGCCCCCAGTCAGTTGTGGAGCACTGAGCTGTGCTGCCTGCAGCACCTGGGGATGCAGAGCTGCCATTGAGGAGTGTAGTGGTTTGAGTGAAAAACTCAGTTTGATTCCTGCATTGGATATTCTTTCCAGCTACAGAACATCCTGGCTGCACACATTTATAAAAGCTCCCTGGCTGTGCAAACAGCCATCCTGCCACTCAAAATTATTTGTGATTCAACATAAAAAATACGCTAAAGACATCTGTGTCTTTGAGGCAGCTTCTTGGGCCATAAATTCAGTGACTCAGCTCTGAGGAGTAAATATCTTGTTTTTTAAAAATAAATGTTTCTTTTCATCCCTTTCATACAAATTCTTCCTTAGGCAGCAGGACTGCATTAAATATTCATTGCTGATAAATGATGAGTAAAAGAGATTCTTTTTATTTAAAGGCTAGAGCCCAGCAGAACTAAGGTAACACTCATTAAAACTCCCTCCTTTAAACAGTGGAGTGTCCAATTTTATGAGAATACCTTTGCTTAAAAAATGAATGCAAAATGAGGGATTGTATCACGAGAGCTTTAGTGGCACTGCTGTAAATTGAGATATCAAATTGAGATATCAGAGCAGGCTTCCCAGCCTTCTCCCAGGCATTCCCAGAGGGAAAACTCACCCAAGCACTTCCCCAGGGCACTTCCCCAGGGCACTTCCCCAGGGCACTTCCCCAGGGCACTTCCCCAGCCTGATGCACAATTCCAGTGGAGATCAGAGCAGCATTCACTGCTCAGTTCAGAGCCTGAATCCCCCTGCTCCCACAAATCCTGGGCTCCATCCACTGAAGACAAACAAAACTCTTGGAACTTAAGTGGCAGTGGGAGAAGGTCCCGAGAGCCCCAGGATGAAGATACACCTGCTGGGACAATCATTGTGGAGTCAGCTTTTGTAACCTCTCTAGAAAATAATAAAAAATACCATAAATTATTCTGCACGTTGTAGGTCAGCCAACACAATATTACTCTTAAAATAAAATGTTATTTAAGGGCAGAATGTAGATTTATGTTACATCAGGCCAATCTCTGAGAATACCAAATTAGGGCCCTTGATTTCCATGGGAAACCCTTCCAGGCTTTGGGTCTGGTGCTGTCGGTGCCTCTGGGCTCTGCTCTCTGCAGGCCTTTAGGCCTGGCTTATCTTCACCTCATTTGCCTCCTCTTCCCCTCCCTGGCCAGTCCAGCTCTCCAGAACTGATGACCTCGAGTTAATAGTTACAGAATTCAGATAAATTAATGAGATGTGGCAATCAGGAGGGTCAATGCCTGTGCAAAGTTCAGCTGGCAGGAGACAGCAGGAACTGGACAATCAAACATCCTGAGGGCACTCACTGAGCAGCACGGAGTGTTTGGCACGTGGGGAGCACCAAATTATTTTGGGATGATTCATTTTCCTTCCGAAATAGCCTCCCTTAAGCCCTGGTTTAAGCCTTTGCTTTGCAAAGGGTATCGGTTACCAGTCACTTACAGATGTCTGGGGTTTAGAATAAAGTTGTTATCAAAGCAGGGAAACTGCACGAATTCCTGGGTAATTCCTCAGTAGGCTTTGGGTTTGTTTGTCAGAGGAACACAGGGAAATCCTCCAGTGGTCGGTGTCACAGAAACAAATACACAAAGCAGTGCAGAAAAAACCAGAAAGAAATCAAGCAGCGTTGACTGTTCAGCCCCAGGGATGGCAGCAGCTCCTGAGTCAGGAGGCCAGAGACATCCGAGGAAAAACAATTCAGGACTGAGCCCCTGGGCAGTGAGAGGAAATCTCACAGCTCTGGAAATCAAAGGCAGGAGGGAAGGGAGAATCTCAGAGGCAACGTTGCTTTTTGCAGGGCAGGTGGACACAAGGTCCTTGTGTCAGAGGGGTTTGCAACACTTGAGAAGCTGCTCAGGCCAGAGGGCACAAGGACGGCCCTGAGCAAAGTGACACAGAGCCAGGTGGCCCTAAAGCACCGAGGGACAGCCCTGAGCAAAGTGACACAGAGCCAGGTGGCCCTAAAGCACCAAGGAACAGCCCTGAGCAGTGACACAGAGCCAGGTGGCCCTAAAGCACCGAGGGACAGCCCTGAGCAGTGACACAGAGCCAGGTGGCCCTAAAGCACCGAGGCCAGAGCTCAGGTCTCAGGTGCTCTGGGTGAACCCCTGCCAGGAGCAGAGCCTGGAGGTTTTTCACACCTTTACTGAAACACTCCTGCACGGCACACTGCAAGGTCTGGAGCTGTTCTGCTGAGCTCCCAGGTGACCCTAGAAGCTGGAAAGCAATAGCCATCCATATCTGTGGGACAGGAGAGAAAAACTGCTCTGGAAATTCATCCAGCACCTCTGTAACCATGCTCAGCCCCATGCTGGAGCTGTTTCCGACCAGCCATGGCCAAGACACGTTGGCTCAGCTGTCAGGCAGGAGCAAGGAGGAGAGAAAACACCAGAGCATGTTCAGTAATGGCAGATATTTAAGTACAATAAATGAAATGTCAGCAGACTCAGATTAGCTTTTCTGGACTCCCTTAATCAGCTAATCCTTTGCAAAGCAAGGATAATCTTGGCTCGTGTGCTGTCTAGGCAGGAGCTGTGGAGTCTGGAACTCCTTTGGACTAAACAATAACAACAACAATGCCGTGTTTGTGTCCCTGTGCACTGTCAGCTTCAGAGACTGAACGAAGTTCTGACCAGAACTGATCTTGGCTTTATCACATTTCTCACAGCACAGTTTAAACACAGGTGAGTTCTCTCAGGGGTGTAAGTCACAAAGCTGAGAGGTGGTGCTCTGAGCAGTAATTCTGTGATTAAACACAAGGCACTGTCCCTCCAGAAATCCAATGTAGCTGCTGTGCCTGGCAGCTGCTGGTAATGCAAGGAGGTGCAGCAGCTCTGGGGCTTAGGAAAAGATCTCATCCCTATCTGGACTCCTTGAAGCCCTGGCTTTATTTTGGCCACTCCAGATAAGTTTCTATTTTCAGAGCCTTTCAAAAGCTCTCCAATTTGAGTCATTGTGAATGAAGTTCATGCTGTTCTCACAGCAGTGATCCGTTCATCTGAAGGATGAGGCATCTGCTATGAGTCGCCAGTCCTAGGACACGAATTCCTCACAACCAGGACACCTTGGAGCTCTGAGCAACCTGGGATAGTGGGAGGTGTCCCTGCCCACAGCAGGGAGTGGAACTGGGTGAGCTTTAAATACCTTTAAACCAAAACATTCCATGGTTCCAGGATATTTGTGATGTACCTATCACTGCATTGGAGAATGACAACTGCAACCCCATCAGATTTGGATGCCACCCATTGTTACTTATCCTTTATCCAGTTCTCCTCTCATTTTCCTTATTGAATTTGGTTCTGCTTCTTTTGGATGCTCTCCCTGCTCCTCAAGATTGTTTTTCACTGTTTTCCAGCTGTTTTCCCTGTTATCCTAACCCTCTTCTCCAGCAGCCTGCAGTGCCTCCCAGCTTGACCAACCCTGAGTTTTATAACCATCCTCTCCACTTCATCATCTACTGTTTGTAAACACCTACTGTTTGGGGGTTTTGCCTATATTAAATAAGTCCAGGGGAATGTAAACAAACACTGGATGCTGGAAGGGAAGAAATCAGGAGCTTTAGAAATCCAATTAGCTCAGAAACCTTGGCACACTGGCTTGGCTGAGCCCGTGGTGAGGAGGGCTGCAGAAAGCTCAAACAAAAGGCAACCACATCCTTTCAGCACATTCTGAACTCACAGCAGCTCTGCTCAGGGGCAGATTATTGCTCCTGCAGGGAGGGTTTTACTGGCTGTGTAACTCAGCCATCAGCAGCTTCCAGCAGTTGTGGAGGTTCCCAGCCTGGACAGTCCCGTGCTGCTCACAGCACAGATCTGATCAATCACTCATCACGGGGAAAAGTTCCATCCTAAAGCAGATTCCTTGCACAGCAATGCTCATTTCTGCACAAGCTGACTCCTGGGGGACAGATGGATTTGGGGGTTGATGCTGGTGAAGTTTCCTGTTTTGCCTGTCTCAGAACTCAGCTGTTAACATTTGGTGTTTTGCAATGCTTTCCCTCACCAGAGCTGTTTTTAAAACCTTGGCAT
This sequence comes from Eopsaltria australis, assembly GCA_034509425.1. NCBI lineage: Eukaryota > Metazoa > Chordata > Aves > Passeriformes > Petroicidae > Eopsaltria > Eopsaltria australis. Next base: position 26,972 of record JAVTVJ010001853.1, read on the forward strand.
TTTCTCTGCAAAAGCTCAGATTTAAGCCCAGTCAGAGCAGCTCCAATCTGCACCAAAATGGAATCTCTGAAAGGAGATTGGCCCTTGGGCTGCCTTCCAAGGGTACCTTTACCTGACTCTACACTTCAATCACTGATTACCAATTCTCTATTCCTATTTTATGGTGCACAACAAGAAGGTTTTGAAACACTTCATTTTCAAGCTGTTATCAATAGAGAGAAGGAGTTTCACATTTTGTGGCTCTTTAATCTTCACACAATGACAAAGCCATGCAGTGGATCCCAGTTTCCTGTCTGGAATGTCCAGTGGCACACAGCAAAACCTCCAATGAGTCTGTGGTATCTTCGCATTGCAATAAATCCAGATGTTGTATTTGTTCCATGAAACTCGAAAACAACTCAACACACTCCCCCCAGGTGTGTTTTCATCTAAGCAAAATTTGATTGAGCAGATTTTGAAATGCAATTCCTTTGTAAGGCACAGAAAACAGCCCCTGACAGCCCCAAATTCATCCTCAGTGACCTGCTGTCCTTAAATCCAGGGAATTCACAGTGCTCCTCCCCAATTATTATCTAATCTAAGTATCAAACTCTGAGCAGAACTGATCATTCTATGAGTAATTTATTATACTTAATTGATATCAAACCCACAATGCATTAAAAATGAATGTTTAATTCAAGCCTCCTTCAAAGAGGAATTTTCCTTAATTACAACAATTAAGCCATCCCTGAAGATTTTCCTGCTGCCCACTCAGGTATTTTAAGGACTCTTCCCAGTCTTTATGAGGGTTTTGGGGACTTCCCTGACTCCAGTGGACTCTGAATTTTAATGTCTCAGTGCTGCTGTGCCCCCATACTCTGCAGAATTTGTGAGGAGAATTTAAATGGCAAACTGTTTCCCACGGCGTTCCCTAATTTCATTGAGGAGACTTGACTGACTGTCCCTGTAATAAAGCATTCATTATAAAGAACCAGTCAGAGCCTAAATGAAATTAGTTCTTCCTAAATAAAATACTCCTTAATTCCTTTTCATGGCATTTGCTCAGTGTATCTCCAAGCCCAACAGCTCCACCAGACCTGGGGACTGTGGGCAAAAACCTGATCAAGTTGATTTTCTGAAATACCTCCTGTTCTCCTTTTGTGCTGTGCAAGGATCTCGTTGGTGCCAGTGGTGCAGTGAGAGGGAGGATTGTGGTGCTGTGGTTAATAAATCACAGGGTTAGTGCAGAGAAATCAAAGGGAGCAGAAAATCCACATCCCTTGGAGGGAGGCTGTTAAACAGGGAACACCAGGAGAGCAATTATGGGAGCAGGGGAATCCCTCTGGCCACCCCAGCACCAATAAATCACTGAGGAGAGAACCACAGAAATGCAAATTCTGCAGGCATTTTAAAGAGCAATTGAAATCAGCACAGGGCAATATTTAATCTCTTTATCAGGCTGCAGTGGGGAAGTGATTGGAGATTAGAGCTGGAAATATCAGCCTGGTGATAAGAGTGTTTCCAGGAGCCTTTGCTGTAGCAGTTTATCAAGGGATCAAAACTGCCTCCTCACAGGTTAACTGCTTGCTCCTCACAGGTTAATGCAGCTAAATAAAAGGTATTGTAGTCAATTAAAAAATATAAAAATTAAAGATCTGCATTTAGTTACAATAATAGAAAGGTTTTGAAACTTTGAAAACTTTGAAACTTTGAGAAATTCAGGAGTAAGTTCTTGTGTGATGCAGATGAAAGAAGCACAGCTCATTTATCTGCATTGACTCCCAGTTTTCATCTCTAGGCTTTCACTCATTTTATCACTCCTGTAAAATTCCTTATTTATTTATTTTATTTATTTATTTATAGTGTTTTCTCTGTCCACATTTAACCTGCCTAAAATATTTGAATTTGGTAGAGGAATGTGCTATAGATTTTCAGTTGTTACAGTATCAGAGAAAGGCAGAGCTTTCAATCCACCACGAGGGATTCAGATTTACACCTGAGAAAAAATAGGGGCTCTTGAACCACTTCATGAGGTTTGCTGGACTTTAGGAGCTAAAAATCATTTCTATCTTAAAGGAATTCCAGAAAACAATTTAAGAAGTTTATCAGTATGAGCTCCTTGTACATTATGATGCTCTGTAGTTGTTTAGTAATGCCACAGGGCTTCTCTTTTCTGTAAACTGAAGGGAAATATTAGCAATTATCACTTACAAAATAAACCCTGTAAAGGTTTTGCAGCTGTGCAGGGGAAAGATTTGGTAGCATCCTCCTCATCTTGGCTGCAGCTATGAACTCAGATCAGCTTTCCCTAAAGCTTTATGAGAATGTAATGGCTCACCCCATGGAATCTCAGGAATTGTGGCTGAATCTCTCACCCCAGACATGCAGGACACACAGTTTTGAGAGCTGCATTGGTTTGGTTTATGCTGGAATTTTTTCAAGTGCATTTCATGGTTTCTCTGATGTTTGGCACGTTGTGCTCTGTAATTCCTGCAGCACCCATCAGGACAGAGGCAGGAGCTGCAGGATCTGCAGGAGCTGCAGCAGCTGCACAGAAAAGGCTCTGGCCAAACCCTGCAGATCACAGCCAGCAGCACGGCCCTGGGGGACAGGGGACTCCTGTAAAACCCCTGAAGTGCAGGAGTTGTGAGGAAATCCCTTTCAACTCTCCATTTAACCCTGAGCTCCTCAGCTCCAGGGCAGGGCCAGAGCTGGCAGCATTCCCAAACTCTGCCAGGATAAAATCTGGGATTATGGCTCCACAGGACCCTTCCTGCAGGGAGTGCAGCCCAGCCCTGGCACCATTCCCAAATTTTGCCAGGATAAAATCTGAGATTCTGGAGCCACAGAACCCTCAGGAAGTGCAGCCCAGCACTGGGCACCAGCACCAGGGCAGAGCCACAGCTGGCAGCATTCCCAAACTCTGCCAGGATAAAATCTGGGATCTGGAGCCACAGGACCCTCAGGGAGTGCAGCCCAGCCCTGGCACCATTCCCAAACTCTGCCAGGATAAAATCCGGGATTCTGGCTCCACAGGACCCTCAGGGAGTGCAGCCCAGCCCTGGCACCATTCCTGAACTCTGCCAGGATAAAATCCGGGATTCTGGCTCCACAGGACCCTCAGGGAGTGCAGCCCAGCCCTGGCACCATTCCCAAACTCTGCCAGGATAAATTCTGGGATCTGGAGCAACAGGACCCCTCGTGCAGGGAGTGCAGCCCAGCCCTGGCCCCACACACGCTGCCCTGGCTGTGCTGGCACCCCAGAGCTGTCACCCAGCAGCAGAGGAAGTGCTCTTGCATAGTTTGGAGGCCCCAGGCACGACCTCTGCTGCGTTGCAGTGAGATGGGAGCGGTGCCCAGAATCACATCCCTCCCCTCCAGGCACCCTGACAGCCACCACTGACTCAGCTGCTTCCACAGCCCAGCAAACCCAACACCACTCCACAGGAACAGGTTCTTCCCCAGCCAGGCTGTGGTGTCACCTTCCATCGGAAAAGCTCTGCAAATCCAACCCCAGTTCCTGTCAGAGGAATTCTCTCCTGGATCCCCACTCCTGGGTCACTTGAGTTGGACACAGAGGTGTTTCCCCAGCTGAGAATGGACCCAGCTCAATGCCTGTTTGCCATAAGAATCTCGTACATTCTTTTCTCCAGCCCCATTTGCTCAATGTAGCTGATCAATTGCCACTAAAAGCACAGGAAGTGGATTCCCCAGTGTGAGCTTTTCGTTCGGGCAGCCTCGTTAGGGAAATTGTTTGGTTGTGAAGGGGAAGTATTCACAGAATAACCTCTTGGTTTGGGTTACACCATTTTTATTAATGCCTGGGCTATGGCGAGTTCCCGAATTAACTTCAGGTTTTGGGAGGTTTGTACTCCCACAATAATCTGGATAAATGGAAGGACACTCAGGAGCTGCCAGAGGATGGATCAGAAGTTACAAGGTGTGTCTGGAAATTCTCTTTTTGAGGAGCCTGGGAACCCTTTTCTTCAAAAATGACCTTTGAAAGCTCTTTGAAGAAGGCACAGCCTCATTCCTTGTGTGCCTCGTGCTACAGCCCAGACAGGGGAGATTTGTCTGTCCCTGGGGTCAGGAGATGTTCCTGCACCAGGTGTGGACCCATAAACACAATTTTCAATCCTACCTTAATTCTTATTTTTTAATCCTACATCAGTGATGTGCTCCTTTACCTTTCAGATGACGGGAACATTTCCTTATTAGCTTTAAAAATAACATTTTAGTACCAAAAGACCGACACTGAAAGCAATATGCATAACAGAGTTTTAAAGCACAGATTCTGACAGTGATCTGATGAGTGTTCCCTTCCTCAAGGCAGACAAACCCTTTACCTCAGCTATTCTCTGCTTGTTTCCCCTGCTCAGGATCCCTGTTTTCAGCCCTGAAGCCCCCTGAAACGATCTTCAAGGTGATTTTTTGGCTTGGCTACTTCAACAGCTGCTTGAATCCCATCATCTACCCCTGCTCCAGCAAAGAGTTCAAGAGGGCTTTTATCCAGATCCTGCGGTGCCAGTGCCACCGGCGCAAGCAGCTGGGCTGGTGGCCCTACAGCTACAGAACGTGGAACCGCTGCTCCTTCGAGCACGCCAGGAGGGATTCCCTGGAAGACAGCGGCAGCTTCCTGAGCGGCAGCCAGAGGACTTTGTCCTCGGCATCGCCCAGCCCCGGCTACGTGAGCAGGATCAGCCACCCGCAGCTGGAGCTGTGCGCGCTGCAGGACTGCAGGAACTGCGGCTCCCTGCTCAGCCCGGCCCCGGCGAGCAGCGGGCAGCAGGGGCACTGCCAGTTCTTCACCTTCCAGCTGCTGCCCGAGCGCAACGGGCACGGCCCCGCCGCGGGCCAGGGCTCGAGGGGTGAGCCCACGGGCACACCCTGAGCGCTGCGCTGCCTGGAGGGCGAACTCCCCGCTGGAACGAGGGATTCCGAGCGCTCCGTGCCCTCTGGGAACTGCCCTGCTCACGCCAGGCCCGGGGGAAGTGATGGACCACGCACGGTTCCTCAGGAGAGCTCGGGGAGGGAGCAGGGAGGGACAGGAGGCTTCGAGTCACGGGGACTGCCCGTATCCCCAGTTAATTCCCAGAGAAACTACTGAACATGAGCAGAGGGCAGGGAAGGAGCTGCACACCCAGGGAAGGGCACAAGGGATTCCTCAGGTGTCCTGGGAGAGCTGAACAGCCAGACACAGCCGTGTGGAGAGAGGGGGAGATGGGGTGGGCTGGGGGTACCCAGCTGTGCCAGGGAGGGGAGGGATGGATGATGGATGGATGGATGGATGGATGGATGGATGATGGATGGATGGATGATGGATGGATGGATGCAGGGATGGATGGATGGATGATGGATGGATGGATGCAGGGATGGATGGAGGGATGGATGGATGGATGATGGATCGATCCATGGATGGATGGATGGATCCATGGATGGATGGATGGATGGATCCATGAATGGAGGGATGGATGGATGGATGGATGGATGGACGGATGGATCCATGGATAGATGCACAAATGAGGAAAGAACTCCTGGCCATTCCCGGCTGTCCCTGGCTCTGCCCATGGTTCCCGATTATTCTGTACGTCGCTGTACACTCGCACTTTAGAGATGGAAAACAATGATTAAAGTAATTTCTCGACAATTGAAACACTTGCTCCTGTTACTGTAGGGCTGGGATTCAGCCAAGGTCCCTCATCAGGGTTCCCCCTTTAAAATAAAACACTCATGGCCACTAAATTTGCCATTGTGGCTCCTGGGATGCAGTTGCTTCCCTCATCACCAACACACGTAATTCCTCCAGTAGGAATTAGCTAAAGGAGTTCCTTCACCAGGATCTCTTTGGAAGTTTGACAATCCCAGCAGTGGTGAGAGCTCAGAGTCTCCATTTCACTCTCCAGTGAGTGTCCTGCAGACATCCAGGCTACCAGAGCATCTGGTTTCTAAAAGCAACACTCCTAAATCCGTCCAAATACCTTCCAAAAGAGCAGTGAGCACTGGAGAGCCAAACCCCAGCCCTTGGTTCCTTGAGCACTCCTTGGAGAGAGCTCTGCACCTTCAGAGGCTTTTCCTTTGTCTCTCAATTAAGAAACAATACCAGCTTCACCTCCAGTCACAGCTTCAACACAGGTACAGGCAATGAAAATTCTATAAAATGGGGGAAAACTCCCCATGGATCTGAAGGAGGGACTACAGAGATTACAGAGGAGAAAGTCTGACATGCCACCTTAAAATCTGAAACCTGTGCAAGGCCACCTGACGTCTCCAGATGAGATCCATTCTGAATATCTTCATTTTCCCCACTGGGACCTTTTACAACCTTCACCAGCCAAATGAGGCTGTACAAATCCCTCTCTTCCTTTTGTTGGTCCTTCATTTGATGCAATGGTTTCCTTTAAAGGAAAAACTATTTGGGCCAGGGCACGACCACAAGGCCTTGTGGGACAAGCCTGTTTTTTAGTACAGCCAAAATGAATTTGCCAAGCAGAGCAGGCAGTGGCAGTGGCACTTTTTGTGGTGGTGGTGTCTTTTTTATGCTCATTCACAGACTTTCTGATGAACCCACAGAGTCAGATTTGCCTCTAAAGAGGTGTTCATAAAACAGGGAATTTCCCCAAGTAAGCTGCTGTGTGGAGCTTCATCCCTGAGGAGGGGCTGGTCCAGAGGCACTCAGTGGAGAGGCACAGCTGGAGAGGCTCAGGGAGCTCTGTCACAGCCCAGCTGTACAGAAATTAAACCCATTAGGCTCCAGTGCACTCAGCTGTCACAAAAGTGCTGCTTATTTGTGAGAAGAGTTATGGTAAAATCAATCCAGCTGAATGAGGCTGGAGCTGGAGAGCATCCTGCATCCTCTGCTCTTTGGAAATGCAGCTTCCCATTATCTTTACAAATGTGATGGGGAGAGGAGAGGACATTGGTGTGATAAAGTGCAGCTCCAGTCTGGGAAATGTCAAAATAACAACTTTCCATGCAGCAGCTGAGCTCTGTGCTCTCAGTTTGTGTGCTTGACTTCCACCTCAGACAAACGAGCAGAAAATCACCCGGCACAGGAGATAATCGCAGCAGTTATGGGATGGAATTACTGGTGTGCTCACATCCAGTGCTCCTCATCCCACAAACCAAGCAGCTCATCCCCACGGGAATACACGGGGTTCTGCTTTGATTCACTCCACAAGGGATTTGCTCACCTTTTCCCAGCCTCTGGCAGTCTGTGCTCACATTCCAGAGGGCAGGACATGGAACACAGGGATGGCATCACACAAACACCACCTGCACCTGGAGAGGACAGAAGGAAACAGTTCAGAATATGGACACACATCACAGGGGGTTTATGTCAGTGGAACCCAAAAATGTTCCCACCCACTGGGAATTTTTGGGGAATGAAAGGTTGCAATTCCATCATCAGATTTAACAATTCCAGGACAAGCTGTTTGTCTGATTGGGTTGGAATTAAACTTGGGATGAACCAAGTGTCCCTGTGGAGAAAAGCCAGGATATGATGTCAATTTATGACAGTGGGACAGGGACAGGTCCCCTGCACCCCTCTGCTCTCCTGCCTGGTTAAAGCAGAAAATTACTTTACAGTTTTACTCAGTTGTCATCTGTGGCCTGGCTTTTCCCTGAAATAGCCAAAATCCCACTTCCACATAAATGCAAGGAGACAGGGAAAGGAAATCTGGGGCTGTCACTGGGAATTTTTTATGACAAAATACATTGGCTTGAGCTGTGAAGAACATGGTCCCTGTCTAGCAATTCCCACAATCTTTATAGAACTCCAGCCAAGACATGGAGAAAAAGAGAATGGATGTTTCAAATGAATAAGAATCCATCACTGCTTCTCTAATAAGTCAGCCTAAAAAGCGGATGTAGTAAAACTTTAATTTATAGCTGTGATTAAAAAGCCTTTAATTGCCTATTTCACAATTTCCTTTCAAAACGTTCTTTGGGAAGCACAATCATTTGATTCCTCTGAGGCTTGTGTGCAAATGTTTAATTCTGGTGAAGAACCTGAACTTTCTGTGACCTCCAGAAAACGGTAATTATTTTTTTTTTCCTTTGCTTGATTTGTTGAGCTTTGGTTTCTTCACTGCGAAGATCAAAAAAAAAAAGCTGTCCCGAGAAGTAAATTTAACATATGGCCTGGGGCCTGAGGCAGTTGTGTAACATTTATCCCTCTCCTGGGCGGCTGAGAGTCCAATCCAGCGCTGCGTGCACCAAACTGGACCAGTTCCACACGGAAAGGAACGGGGACCTCGGCAAATCCAACATCGCCACCTACGGGATTTCAGTGGCGGGGGAGAGCCACAAATCCTCCAATCCTCCGGAGCTCCCTGGGTTTTACACGGCACAAATCCAAACTTTTAAACAGCAAAACCGTCTCTTTTAAACAGCAAAACCTTCCCTTTTAAACAGTAAAACCTTCTCTTTTAAACAGCAAAACCTTCCCTTTTAAACAGCAAAACCGTCTCTTTTAAACAGCAAAACCTTCCCTTTTCAACAGTAAAGCCTTTCCTTTTAAACGGTAAAACCTTCCCTTTTAAGCAGTAAAAGCTTCCCCTAGGGCAGCGGGAGGTCTTGGATATCCTGCCTTCAATAATAATAATAATAATAATAATAATAATAATAATAAATAATGAGAAGATGTTTTCCAGATAGCTGAGTTTTACCAACTCACATTGTCACCTGGCTCATGGGCATCATGTTGAATTTTCTGCTTTAAGCGGGAGTGTTTAGGAATATCTAAAGCACAGCTCAGCTGCAGAAGCTCCCAAATCTGTGGCTGTTTTAATCCAAGGGTGTTGGTCCATCCCCTGGCACAATTCAAGCCTCCTTTTGGGCTCAGGTGTGAAATACCTGAACACCTTTAATGTTGTATGAAAGCAGACTGGGGTGTGAGGCTGAACAAGAGCAGGATCATCCCCAGGTTACAGGGGGAAATCCCTGGAATTCCTGGGCTGTATAAACATGGAATGTTCACAGGGGAGAAGCAGGTCCCGGGAATCTCACGGGGTTTGACACAGCCAGGAGCTGGTGCTGCACTTGGATCAAGGCAACTCCTGGGATTGATCCAGGCTGGGGATGCACGAAGGAGAGAGGGATGGTGGGTGAGAGCTGGACAGGAAAAATGAACCCCCGGGCTGATCCCTCAGCATGGGTGTTAGCGTAGGAAAACACGAAATCATGGAATCATTAAATGCAGGTGCTTTTATTGAAGGGCCCTGGGAGCAGGGGTCGACAGACCCAAATCAAGCTCTGCCATGGGCTTGAAAATGAACACATTTTATACTACTCCATACATAACCATCATATAATCATCAGCTAATCATTCATTCAACATTGCTCTATTGGATATATTGTTTTCACTCAAGCATAAGTTTCACCTTCGAGACTGTTTCCATTGCAGATATTGTTTTTACCCAAGCCTAGGTTTCAGCCCTCCCTTTCCTACTACCCCTAACATTTCTCAGGATTGTTGCCAGTGAATTATTATTCTTACTCATATTTTCTACGCAATCATTTCATTAATCTTGTCATAAGTAATCGTCACGGAAAAGCACACAGGTGCTGTTCTCATGACTACCCTTCTAACAAATCAACACCTAAGGCGTACAAGGCCTATCGATCCCACAACCTAAAACTACCACCAAGCCCCAAATCATTTTGACCCCTGTGCTATCATGGGCAGCAGGAAAGGGGCGATCCTGCCCCTCTGCCCCCTCAGGTGAGGCCCCGGGCCCAGCACAGCAGGGACTTGGCGCTGCTGGAGCCAGACCGGGATGAGCAGAGGGATGGAGCAGCTCTGCTGGGAGGAAAGGCTGGGATTGTTCAACTGGAAAGGAGAAGCCTTGGGGTGACACAACTGTGGCCTTGCAGGGCCTGAGGGAGGCAACGAGAAACATGGAGAGAGGGGATTTACACCAGTGAGGCCCTGGGGAGAAGGAGGCCACGGGCGGGACGAGGCTCCTGCCCTTACCTGTTCTCACCTGCCCTCACCCATTCTCACTGTTCTTAGCTGTTCTCAGCTGTCCTCCTGTGCTTCTCACCTGCCTTCCTCTGCCCTCCCTCACCTGTTCGCACCTGCCCTCCCTCACCTCACACCAGGGAACCACAGTCCCCGTCATGCCCCGCGCTCACCCCCTCGCCCATTGGCTGTGGCGGCCGGAAGCGGGTCCTGGTGCGCAGGGGGCGCGGCGGAAGCAGGAAGCCGGAAGTGCGGCTGGCGCAGGTGAGTGCGGGCCCGGGGCTCGGGGGGGCCCGGGGCGCTGGCCCCGGTCTGGAGCATCCCCTCAGCGCCCGGACAGCGTGTGCCGAGCTCGGCGAGCCGGGTGCGGCGTCCCGAGGGTCGTGGAGGGGCCGCGGGGCAGGCGGGGGCCGCGCTGGGCGAGCCGGGCCCCGGGCGGTGTTCGGGGTCGGTCCCGCGGGGCCGGGCCGGGCCCGGGGCTCTGAGCTCGGCAGTTCCCTCACTCACGGCAGCAGCGTCCCCGCCCCGTGTCCCTGCACGGGGTAAGGAATCAGGGGGAGCTCCCCCGCGCCGAGAGACCTGAGTTTCCCTTAGGGATGTCCAGAGCACTTTGGGGCACTTTAAAGATTTATAAAGGTGGATAAAACGAATGAGATCATTCAGTACGTTTAGCTGTGTACAAATATGAAAGGGGAGGGGGCAGAGCAGGGCCCGGGCTCTGCTCCGGGGCCCAGCAGTGGCACCCGAGGGACGGGCAGGGGCTGAGCCCAGGGATTCCAGTGAATTCCAGTGCCCAGCCCTGAGCAGAGCCCAGGGAGGGCTGGAGTCTCCTCCCTGGGGCTGTTCCACTCCCCCCTGCGCTCTGGGATGCAGGAGGTGGCACCAGTGACCTTCTGTGCTCCCTTCCAGCCTCACCCCCGCCCCGGGGTGCTGGGATTTGTTTGCTGCCATCCCTTTAAATGCTGATTATTGAGCGTTGCTCCTTCCTCCTCTCCACACCCCCCTCCCAGGAGCCCAGCATGGACGAATTTCAAGATGCAGACGCACCTGAGGAGCTGCTGAATCACCTGAAGCTGTCGGATCAGGAGTGTGCAGAGAGTGGCCCCCGAGGTGCCCAGCAGCCCCAGAGCTCTGGCAGAGGCTGTGCCCCGTGCCCAGGGCAGGAGCCCTCAGAGGAGACTTTCCATGACTGTCACGACTCCCTGGAGGCCAAGGGAGCTGTGCTGGATGATGAAGGGAGTGTTGAGGATGAGGGGAGCAGCTCGAGGAAGCAGACAGAGCTGGATGAAGAATACTTGCTAGAGCTAGAGAAAGATCTGCCAGAGGAGGAGAAACAGGTAAAGCAGAGCAGCAGTGCTGCTGTGAGCTGGGCTGTGTGCAGGGCTTGGAATGGGCTGGGCTGCCACAGAGGGGCCTGGTTTTACTGTTCTAAATCCCTCACTCAGGGGACAAATGTTTGTGGCTTTCCTTGCTGTTAATGCTCCCATTCCAGGCAGCTCTGGGGTGCCTGTGTCTCAGAGATTGCAGGGAGCACAGCTCTCCCTGCTCCCTGCTCTTTTCTGTCCGTGGTTTCCCCTCAGTGCCTGCAAGGTGCTCCTCCAGAACTCAGCAGACTCCAGGAGAGTTTCCTGAAAAGTTGGTGTGGGGAATCCAGACAGCTGCGATTCAATCTGAATAGATCCCTGTGGATTGATTATTTGGGCTTTAATCAAACAACAGCACATTAAATGTGAGGGATTGTTTGCTTTCAGAGCTGTCACCTCGGACAAATGTGACATAAAACACTCATGGCCATCCTGCAGCAGGGAAGAGAAGAATGCAGTTTTGTATTTGTGTCAATACAGAAGTTCCTTGAGGTGGAAAAGCAGCCTTGGGGCAGGACACCATGGGACAGAGTCTCCTTGAAGGGGGAATGAGACTGACAGTGGTTCTGGTCTCTGCTGGGATCCCTTTGGGTCTCTGTGTCTCAGTTTTGGCTCTCAGTGGGCAGAAGGATGCTGCCAGTTGTTATTTGATAATGAAAAATAGGGGTGGGAATGTCAGGAGGTTTTCTGTGCATCCTTTGGAGGATTTCAGTCCAAGCCCCTGCCCAGAGCCAGGGAGAGCTCTGCCACAGCTCCCTGTGCTGCTCTTTAACTCCCCTGGAAACTTTTGTCCTATTTTAATTAGAATTTCCTTTGTTGCAGGGGCCTGAGCATCCTGGGGGCTCCCCTGGACTTTCTCTGGGAAGTCAATGTTTTGTTGTTGTTGTTGTTGTTGTAGGAAGGAGTTGGTTTGATTTGGGTTTTTTTGCCCAAAACAGCATTCTCCAAATGCATCTCCCAGGTGCAGAGCAGAGAGCAAAACTCACCTTCCTTGACCTCCTCACACACCAAACCCAGCTCATTGCCCTTGGGTTTTTTCCAGGTTGGGTGAGCAGTCCCTGCTTTCTCCTTGTGTTTATTCCTGTCCAACAAGGAGCTCTGTCATGGTGAGTCACCCTGGGGCTGCAGCACCAGCCTGGGACTGGAGAGCTTCACAGAAAAACTGCTAAAAACCAGGGGGAATTGTTCTAGAGCTGAACCCTGAAAAGAGCAGCCAGCCTGGCAGTTGGCTGTGTTGGTTTTCGTGCTCTTCTTGCTTTGGGTGTATTTTTAGACAATCATCTCCTTTTGCACATGGAGCTTTGCCTGCTGCCAAATGACCAAAATATTTGGGAAGGTTGAATGTTGGCACTGAGCTTTGTGGAACTGCACTAAAAGGGGTCTGGGAGTGCAAAACAACAACTGCTCCAAAGTGGGAAGGTTCCCTCAGAGAAAGGCTGGAGGCAGCTGCAGCTCTCGTCTTTCTGCAGGTTTATTTCCAGTGGTGTTGAGCAATTCTGCCCTTCAGAGTGGTTTGTGGTTTCATCCACCCAAACTGAGGGAATCTGTCTCTCACCAGCAGCACAGGTACTGCAGCTGCAGTTTTTCATGTTCCTTGCACTGATTTCTGAATGTTGCAGGCTTTCAATTGTTTTGTTTTTTTTTTCCTCTAGCAAAGTATTGCTGGTCTCTCTTACAAGCAGAGCTGCAGAGCTCTGAATGCAGAGCAGAATTGGGAGCTCAGAGCTGTTCCAGCCCCTGGAGTGGCCCCTGCCATGATCTCCCCCTGGACAGGTCACTCCTCAATTGCTGCTCCACCTCTCCTCCTTGTACTTGCTGTTGATGGCCACAAATTTATTTTTAAAAGTGAAACATTCTGTATTTTCTGATGATAAAAAGATTCTGTTAAAGAAAAAGTCCTGCAGTCCCAGTCTGAAAGCAGTGCTGTACATTCATTTACTCTGAGCTTTTTAAACCTTTTAAGCCTCCTTTCAATGACTCAAAAGAGGTTTTTTTTTGAGAAAGGCAACGTGATTTTTTTATTTATTTTTATTGCAGCTGCAGCAAATGAGACAGGAATACTCAGAGGTGTTTCTTTGGCTGCTGAGGTGGGGAGCAGCCTCTCAGCACTCCCTGCAGGGTTCTGGTGAGCCCCTGGTGGCACCCTCGGGGTGAGGGGACACTGAGGGCAGTGATTCTCAGGAAATCAAGCTGGATTTTTAGATCCAGGGCAGTGCTGGAATAGCAGACATCAAACAGCAGCCTGGTGCTGGGGAGATGGATTTGATGTGGCTGCTTGTGTGAATACCAAACACTCCCCAGGAGCTGGTGCTGCAGCACCAACCATCAACTGTGGGCTCAGGGCACGAGGAGAGCTGGGTGTGAGCCCTGCTCCAGGCACATTTATGGAGCTGCACCTTCATAGCTTGGGGTTTTTGTACCCAAAGCCCATTGTTGTGTTCAGCAGCTGTGGTAAATGGGCTCTGTGCAGTGATGCTCCCCAGGAGTGGGCTGTAGGAAAGGTCTCTCACTGATTCTGGAGATCCAAGGCAGATTCTGCTCCTGGCTCTGGGTGTTTCTGTGCAGATTTGCACAGCAGCAGCAGCTCAGAGCAGGAACACTCACCTGTGCAGAGCTCGCAGGGAAGGAGGCAGTGAGTGACTGTGTGTTTTCTCTAATTACATTTCAAGAGCCCCATCCAGTGAGATTTCTCATGCTAAGCAGCAGGAATTCCTTCCAGGGACACAGCAGGGATACCCTAAGAAATCTCTGCACAGAGAAGCAAAATAAGAACCTGCAGGGATGTTAGGACACAAACCTGTAAGAAGTGTTCTGACAAACAGAGCCTGGTTCCTTGCACCTCAGAGCTTTTTAAGGATTGAAATTCACCTTTAGAGGGTTAGCTGTTGTTTCACAAGGCTGCTGCTGCTGCCTCAGCACAGGCACTGAGCAGCAAATTGCTTTTGATGCATTCCAAGCAGATTTTTCTGGCTGGCTGTCAGTGCCAGTGATGGCTTTGACGTGGGAATTAATCTGAGGACACCCAGCAGCTGTTGCAGGGTCATTGTTCAGCCTGGCCCAGGCCTGCTCTGGGGACACCCTTTAATGAGGAGTTGATCCAGGGCAGGACTCCCAGCCCTCAGCTCCTCCATGGTGACAGATGCTGTGCAAGGACTTCAGCACCTGGCCTGGGAAACTCTAATTTTGGATTTGGAGCCCTGTGTTCTGTAAGACACCAGAATAAATACTCAATATTCCTCCTGAGCTGTTCCTTCTCTGGGCTTTCCATGTGCCCTGGAGCTCCAGCTGGCTGGAATCACAGTTCCTGTTCTGGGAGCAGGAAATGTGTCAGCAGCACAAGCAAGAAGAGGCTCTTGAGGAGTGTCTTGAGAGCAGCTCTGTAGGAATGAGGTGGAAGTCATTTTGAGAAATAGGATTTTTGAGTGATACCTGAGATTTCTTGCTGGGCTAAACAGTAAAATTTCCCTTTTTTAACCCCCCTGTTTGCTGCAGGCTCTAGGATATGTTAGAGAACATTGGCTTAGTGAAGACATTTCCTTTAAGCTGCCCTGTCCTCACCCTTCCTTTCCCCCCTGTGCCTTTGGGTTGATCCCATTGTTTTCCATAAGGGGAAGCTTCTGTATAGAATAAAACATCCTGTTACATTTTCTGAGGGAAAGCCTGGAGAAGAGCATTTGAGCAGTAAATCTGTGGCTGCTGGAGTCATTCCTTGCAAGACCTGCTGAGAAGAATTTGAATAAAAGCTGGAATTATGATCTCCCTGTGTGATTTATAATTCTTTGGGTTCTAAACAAACAAAACTCTTGTGCTGAGTGGCAATTTAACAGGAAGAGGGAAGAATCTCCCCTCGTGTCCCTTTGGGTTCTGATTTGAGTTTTGTGTTCAGTTCTGCATTTCTCCTGTCACATCGAGGCCTTTCCCCCTTTATGGCAGCTCCACTTTCCCTGCCCCAGGCTGTTCCTCTGGAGCAGGAAGGGCGAGTGGCTCTGTTGTCACTCAGGGAGGGGCACACTTAGGCTGGGCTTAACTGGAGCTGGCAGGGAGGGCTGTGACTCCTTCCCTGGCTGGAATTCGGTGATTTGGCAGTGGAAAGAGTGAAGTTCTTTTCCATGGAATCCCAGGGAGCAGGGACAGGCCAGGGCTATCCCTGCCATTGCCCTGGAACCTCCCAAGTGCAGCTTTGGCACTTTTCAAGATTTTAAAAAGGGGGTTTTTTGGGGGTTACTCCAACTTGAAACCGAAATGCAAACCCTTGGATGCAGGATGGAGCAGTAGCTTCCCAAAACTGCAGGGGGAAGCAGATAGCTGCTAATGAAGCACTGAGAAGGGCATTGGGAGCTGAGAAACGCATTCCTGATCTGTTTAAATTCCTGTTTCTGTGCCCCCTCTGGACTCCAGGAGTTTTAAATTGCCTGGTTTTGGTGATCAGGTTCACTGTAAATAGAGTTCCTGCAGAACTGGAGGCAGGAGCAGTTCCCAGCAAAGGGAAATCAAGGGATCAACCCAAGCACAGGAACAGGCAGGGGAAATGCTGTGGGAAATGTCACAAACTGAGGCTGCTGCTCCTTCAGCTCCCACTGCCTGTCCAAGGATTTCACTTCCAGCACTTTCATTGCACTGCTCACTTCCCAGGAAAACACTGGGAATGTGGAGGTTGCTGTCTTCTCTAACAGCAGAGTAATGCTTTTATTATTATAAAAATTACATTTAATATCTAAATCAATTTATAATTCTATAGTTATAAATAAATTCCATAAAATTCTATTTTATACAGTGCTTTTCTTGTTAACCCTGAGTGTTTTGGCAGAGCAGCTGAGGGGCAGGGGCTGTGTGTGGTTTAGGTTTGCACTTTATTGTCACGAGGCCAAACTGTCCCCTGTCATGACTTGAGATCATCTCCAGCAGCCCTGGCTTTGCCTGGCAGGTTTGGCTTAAATATTGATTTTTTTTCTGAGTATGGGATTGGAATTCAGTATCCAAATTTAAACATTTCTAATCAGATCCTATAAAAATCATCACCAGTTCCATTCAGTTATTTCTTCTGGATTTCAAAAAATATTTAAGCCACATCAAAATCAGTGCCTGCCATGAAACTGGCCATCTTTGCATTACTAAAATTTACAAAAAAACCCCCAAACCTTCAGATTTTGCTGCCATTGAAGAGCAGAAAATCCTAAACTGGGGAATTGTGGCTGTCCCCAGAGCTGTGTGTGAGCAGGCCCAGGACTCGGATCAGACCAGGGTGGCTCTTCCTGGGTGACTTTTCCTGGGTGACTTTTCCATGATGGCTTTTCCAGGCTGGCTTTTCCAGGGTGACTTTTCCAGGATGGCTTTTCCAGGATGGCTTCTCCTGGGTGGCTTTTCCAGGTTGACTTTTCCAGGATGGCTTTTCCAGGGTGGCTTTTCCAGGCTGGCTTTTCCTGGGCTCAGCATTCCAGGATTCAGGCTGACCCAGTTCCCTGGGAGGGAAGGAAGGGCAGTTTCCTGGCTGTTGTCCTGGATCAGCCTGCTGGGGATCTGGGGGGACATGGTGCAAATCCCTTGGGATTTTCCCTCGGGACTGGTCCAGTCCCAGGGAGCTGCTGGAATTCACCATCCTCAGGGCAGAGCTGTCTCCTCTCAGTGCTGTTTTGGGGTGTTTTCCCTGGATTTGAGCAGGTTCTCCCAGCCTCCCCTGGAGCAGTGCAGCTGAAATGGAAATTCAGCCCTAAGAGCTGCCTTTCCCCTGTTCTGTAGGAATTTCTGTTAAAGGAATGTTGAGTGGAGGAATAAATAATGGATTTATTTCACAGCCTGCTTTGCAGGGCAGTGCCTTCAGCACATGAGGGGCTCATCCATTTTTCATGCTGTTACATTTTGTGGAAAAGCCAGAGGAATTTGCTTTGAGGTGTTGCTTCTTGGTCAGTCCTAGCTGAGATAAATGCAAATCCATTGATGTGCAGGAGGTACCCTACAGTCTTCACCCTTTTAAAAATACTTTGGACACTCAGTTTGGAAGTGAAACCTGTAAATCAGGGAGATGTTGGAAGTGTTGGTCAGGCTCTCACAGAAATGCAAGTTTTGAACCATTGCTGCTTTGCAGGGAGCTCAGTAAATTACAAAATCATACACAGAGCTCTTTAAAGTTGCTTTGTTGTTTTCCCCTTTACTCCTTTTTTTAATAAAAAGCTTATTCTTCTGAAGCTTTCTTGCTGCAAATCACTTTTTATATTAGCATTTAATGCATCATTAGGGTGAGCATGTAATATTTTTTAATAATTTGGATAAAATGAAACAAAATATTGATATTACAGGTCAGAGTGTCCATCCAGCATCCCCTGATTGCAGGGTTTCTGCCTCAGGACCGGCGTGAGCGTGCTGGAGTTGTGTCCATAATAAAAATCCTTTCATTCTCATGGAGCTGTAACTGAACCCTGTGCAGCAGAGAGTGCTCGTGGCACTGAAAGGCCACTTCTAAATAGGTCATGAGCAATGAAGTCAGTGGGGTTTGTGTTTCAGGCAGCCCTGCCCCTCACTGAGCCTTGTCTGTGGAGATCTTTCCAGCAGGATCCTCCTCCCAGGCCTGCCCTGTGCTCAGATGGGGCTGCTTTGTTCGGTGCCACCAAACGTTGGGATCATTTCCACCCTTTGTGCACTGCAGATGATTTTAAAATGCATTTTTGTGGGGTGCAGGCAGGAATTTCTGTCTGCTCCCTGGAAAATTGAGGTGTGGCAGTTCCTCGTTGCCTGTGCTGAGCACAGAGTCCTGCATTGCACAGAGAATTTGGGGTTTTCACACAGCCTGAAGCGTGGGGTTTGGATGTTCGTGTTTAGAAGGCACCAACTGTGTCCCTTGGGGTGTTGTGGAAGGACCTGGGGGGGTTTGTGAGCCCTCCCTGAGCAAAGGCACTTCTGAATAATTGGGCTTGGTTTGTGTGCCCTGGGTTTTGTGGGGTTTCTTTGCAATGTGAGCAGTGATGGGTGTTAGAAAAGCTGTTTAATAGGCAGTAGGCACAAATTCGATGGTCAGGGCACGTATCAAGGGGGTCAGATGAGATTTTGCTGTGGAATTCTGTGTGGTGACTCAGTGTCCTTGCTCTGAGCCTGGCCTGTTCTGCAGGTGGTGCCAGTGGTCAGGGGAATCGATTCCCAAAGCCAATAAAAGCAGGAGGAAGAAGCTGTGATTTTGAGCTGTTTGTCAGCTCCTTGGCAGAGCTGGGAGCTGGTGCACTGCTCCACACTCTGTACTATATTTAGCTGTTTCCAAGGAGATGTTCTGTGTGATATTGATAATTGCATTAATCCTTGATTCACACAATCTGCAGGAAAGGAAACTGCTCCTTTTCCCACTGTTGGCTTTTTAATTGCTCGGTGATCTGTCACTTACAGACACCTCCATTGAAGCCCTTTGTGTGCTGGGGGGGGAAATCAGCGGCCCAGGGATGGTTTTTGTAGCACATTTGAGCTCTGGGAAGTTCCTGCCTTTCCCTGCTTTGTTCCAGGGGTGTCTGCACTGTCAGGAGGGTGAAGGGATGGCTCGGTGACATCCTGAGTTTTCTGTGTCACAGCCTGGGAGCCTGAACGTGGCCTCCCCTCGTGCCAAGCTGTTCATGGTTGAAAACACAGCTCTGCTCACATGTGCAGTTCTCACTGGACAAAGAACCTGCTGCTGGGGCTTCACCCACTGTGCCTGAGAAATCTTTCTCAGCCTGGGCCTTTTCCTTGTGCATCTCTGAAAATAACTGGAATTGCTGAGGTGGAACCATTTCCAGCAAAACTTAGAGACTTTACATTTAAAATACATCCTGCCTAGCTGACCTGCAGTGAGTGAATGGAATGGAGTTGGAAAGGGAGAAGCAAACAGGCAGCTAAAAGCTGATGTGTTGGTTTAAAGCATGGAATTCTCCATGGATGCTCTGCCTGCATCCTGGTGGCTGTGAAGTGGAGCTTTTTAATTGCCTTGCTGTTACACTCCAGTGTTTCATGGATAGATGAAGGATTTCGTGTCACAGGGTCTGCAAGCAGATCTTGGCAGAGTTAAAACTCTCCAGGTTATGTTTTATTCTGCTTCCCTTCCATACTTCATTTGGAGCTGCAGCTGACCTATTTGTTCATGTCAGTGAAATACTCTGAGACTTTGACTCTTCTTTTGTAGAAAAGAAGAAAGGAGAGCACGGGGCTGAAGGAGAAAGGAAATGAGCACTTCAAGAAAGGAGGTGGGTTGATCATCTGTGAACACCCTGTGGATGTTAGAGACTCTCACATTAGCACTGAGCCATCGTGGTGGTGCTGCAGAAAACCCTGAGGAAGATCTCACACCGTCCTTGTTGCATTTTATCACCTCTTTCATTTTTCACCCAGCCCTAGAGAAGAGATACCAGAGCTCCTTTAGAGTTGTTTAAACCCCAAAGATTTGGATACTAAAGCAGGATTCCCATGAGAGCTGAGTGCTTACATACAAAAACATGGATTTTGGACTTCCTTCCAAGCACCAGGGTTTCTTCTACTGATGAAAACAGGGCTCTGAGTTGAGCTGATGGTTGTGCTTAGAATTGATGCAGGATTTGGGGCTCTGTGGCTGTCTTGTGCCTTTGTACATTGATTTTAATGAACAAACAGAAAGGGCAGGAGTGGTTTTGCCACCTGCCTTTGATTTAATCTGCTGGTGGGGGGAGGATTCCCAGAGGAGGCAGGAAATGCAGGCTCCTGCTTCCCTCAGCCAGCAGGACACAGCCAGGGAATGTGTGTGCCCTGGGGAGCAGGGAGAGGCTGGAGGTGCCTCACTGTCCTAGGGGAGCACAATCCTGGAATGATCCCCAGCTCTGGGAGAGATCAGAGAGGGCAGGAGGGAACTGCTGAGCCCAGGAGAGCCACAATCCTCCCTGGAGTGCTGCCTGAGGCACCTGCTGGAGCCCCAGCGCTGCCCTCTCCCTGATGACCCCTCTGACCTTTCAGTCTCTGAGGATGGTGTGGCCATGAAAGCTCCGTGCAGCTGCTCTGAGCAGGTACAGCAGTCACAGCTTCCAGCTCTGCTTCCCTTCATCCAGAGGGATTCCAGCTCTGCTCAAAGAGAAGGAAACAATTCCAGGGATGAGAATTACATCCGCATCCTGCTGCACTTGTTGCATGCAGCTCAGGAGTGTATTCATGCTTTTATAAGCAGAATTAAGTCAATTTTAAAATAATTGATTGCATTTAGGTACTTAGTGATGTTCTTTGAGAGCAGCTACTGATTCTGGTGTAATATCACCAGAAACTGAGAAATGTTTCCTGAGGAATCTCAGCCAAGGGGTTCAGTGCTTTGAAATAAATGGTTTGGTTTGGGTTTCTCTGCTCTACAGATTATGGAGAGGCAGAAGACTCCTACACCAAGGCCCTGCAGATTTGCCCAGCCTGCTTCCAGAAGGACAGGGCTGTTCTATTCTCAAACAGAGCTGCTGCAAAAATGAAACAGGTGAGTGCTGGGTTTGTTCTGTGTCACACTGCCCTGAGGCTGGCACAAATGCAATTTTGAAGTGACCAGAGCCCTCCAGGACCACGCCCATCCTCACCTTGTCCCCAGCCCAGAGCCCTGAGTGCCACATCCAGGCCTTCCTTGGGCACCTGCAGGGCTGGGGACATGAAATGTGACTTCAATCTGACAGAACTGTTTTGTGTTCCAGGACAAGACAGAGGCTGCCCTGAGTGATTGCACTAAAGGTAGTTTTTTTTCTCTCTGTGCTGCCATTGTGCCAGATTTTTATACATAAATTGTGTCATTTCGTGCCTTTGCTGCAGAGCTGTAATTTTGGGCATAAGGGTCTTTAAAGAATTGAACAGAAAGCACCTGTTTTGTTTGATTTATTTAGTAAAATGTCTGTCAAACCTTTCCTGTCTGCAGTAATTTACTTTCTGTTCTCTTGTACCAGCAAGGCTGCAGTTTGTTCTTGTTTTTAATAGGAAAATCTTTTCTATGGAAACTGTTTCCCACACCTGTGGTTTCAAACCCACTTCCACCTGCCATTCCCCCCAAATCCTGGTTTAATCCCAGATTCCAAAGAGCTTTGAGGCTTTATAGAGTTAAAAGCATTATCAAGTCCCTTTCCTGCACAGCTTTTGCTTTGTCACCAGGGCTTCTGTTCCCCTGTTCCTGCCCTGCACAGTTCTCCCTCTGCACCTTCTGGTGGATTCAGTTCAGCTGTGCTTTGCTTTATTGCTTCCACCCACTCACCCACCCTCGAGTGTTTGTTAAACTCCCTGTGACAGCTGGGGGAAAAAATCCAAATTACCAATCAGAGAACTAATCCAGTGGCTGTGTGCCAGCTCTGCCTGCACAGAGAGGGGAGCCTGTGCTTGCTCCAAGGGCTCCTGGAGGTACCAAATCCTCCCTGGCCTCTCTCACCGGGGCTTTGCCTGGCTCTGGTGCTGCTGCTTGCTGAAAAACACCTTGAATTTTGCAGTGGCTCAGGGGGAATCGATGTGCTTTGAGCAGGGAGGCTTCAGCTGCCAGGGCCTGACACTCCCCAGGGGCTGGAGCACAGCAGAGCAGTTCAGCCACCTGCAGCAGCTGACTGTGCCATTGCCTTTGTCCTTCCAGAGGGAAAAAACTGCAATATCTACCTGGATAATCCGAGATTTAATTGTCCCCAGAACCATTTCAGTGGGCTGGGAATTATAAAATGGACAGACCTCTTTCTGTGATGATAAATCCTTCATAGTCCTTCTTTCTGAGGTGAAACCTTTCACATTCCCTGTTTCTGTGGTGAAAAATCCATATTCCCTGTTTCTGGGTTGAAATCTTTCACATTCCCTCTTTCTGAGGTGAAATCTTTCATATTCCCTGCTTCTGAGATGAAATCTTTCACATTCCCTGTTTCTGGGGTGAAATCTTTCACATTCCCTGTTTCTGGGTTGAAATCTTTCACATTCCCTGTTTCTGGGGTGAAATCTTTCACATTCCCTGTTTCTGAGGTGGAAAATGGATGAAGGAATTCCTGAGGAATTCCCATGTGGAGGTCAGTGCTGTGTTTATCACTCAGTCTGAACTGCCACTGCAAACAGCCCTGGCTGCCAGGGGAAGGAGGGGAGGAGAAGCTGAGGTTCAGTCAGGATGCCCCTGTGCCAGCTCTCAGAGCTGAAATCACTGTTTGTGCATTCCCAGCACAACCTGGGCTGTTTGATATTAAATTCAGAAGAGCACCAGAATTCTCTGGGAGTTTGTCTGCACTTGAACTGAGATAAGCGTGGCAGGGCTGATTTTCCCTGCTGTGTGTGTCTGGAGGGATATTCAACTTTAGCTGCAGTCTAAGAATAGCCACTTGCTAAACACACAAAAACTGAAATATCTTGCAGGTCCTTAAAGTTTCTGTAGCATCACTTAGAATCCCTGCATGGATAGGATTGCACATTTAAAGCTTTGTGATCATAAATCACTTCCATCTGGGAGAGACTGTGGACATTCAATGAAATATGAGCACGAGCCTGGCCCAGGCAGCTGTTTCTGAATTCTCACTCAGCTTTAAGCTGTGCCTCTGCTTGATCCTGAGTTACATTCTAAGGACAACTTACAGATGTTATGCACACTTCAGAATTCATCTGAGGGCTGGAGAAATGTTCCAAGTACAATCCTGGGCTTTGCTTTTGTTTTCTAGCTGTGGAATTAGACCCTCACTACGTCAGAGCTCTGCTGAGGAGAGCAGAACTCTATGAAAAAACAGAAAAATTAGATGAAGCTCTGGAAGATTATAAGGCAGTCCTAGAAAAAGACCCATCAGTTCATCAAGCCAGAGAAGCTTGCATGGTAAGTTTAAACCTTTCAGTGAACTTTGGCCTAACTTATTTATCATTATTTTAGTTCAGCTTCACATCAGTGAACCTGCAATGGATTCTGCCTCAGAAGGAAAAAAAAAACCTCACATGCATCACCTGCAAATTTGTCTCTAAAGCCACTCTGAAAATGTTACAAAAATCTTTTTGAAAGGCTTAATTGTTTTAAGTCTCTATTTGGGAAAATAAATCATTAGCAGTGATTCTGCCCCCCTTTTCCCCATACTGTGGTGTTGTAAGTGACAGATTAGGAACAGCTTTTATGGCATATTAGGCAAGAAACCTTGCCTGGAATGATTTCCTGGGGGACTGGATCAGTTGCACTGATGGCAGAAAATATTCTGCTTAACTGTGTGAGTGCTGTTGGTGCTGAGGGTGATCCCATAGAGCAGCTGAGCTCCCATCAAGGACCTGCTGGCCCTGGAGCTGGGCTGGGGCTTCCCCTGGGCCAGGAGCTCCCCAGGGAATGAGGGAACAGCTCCCCAGGGAATGAGGGAACAGCTCCCCAGGGAATGAGGGAACAGCTCCCCAGGGAATGAGGGAACAGCTCCCCAGGGAATGGTCCCAGCCCCGGGGCTGCCAGAGCTCCAGGAGGGTTTGCTCAATGATCCCAGGGATGCCCAGGCTGGGATTGCTGGGGGGGCTGTGCAGGGCCTGGGCATGGACTGGATGATCCCTGTGGTCTCTTCCCACTCAGGATAATCCAGGATTCTGAATCAGAGCCATCTCTGGTGGCTGGTTCTGTTCAGGCTGTTGGGAACCCCTGGCTGCACAAACACTGTCCTTGCACCTCTGCAAAGCCAGGGTTTTCTCTCAGTGCCCATGCCCTGATAATGGCACAGATGGGGAGAGCCCTTGGGCAGCCCCAGCAGGGAATGTCCAGCAGTGCTGCTGCTCCTCTGCCCACCCTTCAGGCACAGGTCAGAGTGCTCAGTGTTTATTGCTGGTCTCTGTGCCTGGGGGTTCTGTTGGGTTCCACTGTGTGTGTTATGGAAAATCAGCCTGGAATGCCCAGAGGGAGCCTCTTCCCTGGCCCAGAGGTGCCCAGGAAGCACATCCAGGGCACCAGGGATGGGCATGGCAAAGAGGATCATGGCTTTGTGGCCTCTGCACCCATTGTGTGAGAGGATTGTAGGGTGTGACCTTCGAGGGGATTGTTTATCTTTGCTGTTTATGGGATGGCACAGCCTGGGGCTGGGATGGGATCAAGGGAATTTGCACTGCACAGTAGAGGCAGTGGCCATAAGGGAGTGGCCACAGTAAGAGTCACAGGAGCAGTCTAAACAAGTAATCATAGAGTGATCTGTAGTAATCTTAGTCTCTGTCTGTATAATAAAGAACTCTGTACAACAACATCACAGTCTCCTCAGAGAAGTCCTTGACCCTGCATTGAATACTGCAGGTTCCACCCCCTCCTGCTCCCTGACCTCCCTTGGCCAGGCAGAGCCTTTGGCTGCAGAACCCTTTGGACAAAATGCCCTCAAATTACCCTGCTCTGGCATTTGGTCTGTTCTGCCTTGAGCTGGGCCTTGTCAGATTGGAGGGGACAAGCAAACTATTGAGACTGAAGCTTAAACCTCCCTTCTTGGAAAGCTGTTAAGGAAATCCTGACAGCAATAATTTTACACTTTCCAAATATTCATCATAAATCTCTGAATTTCATAATAAAAACCCCCAAGTTTCAGCTGTGGGCTCCACACACCTGGTTCCATCTCTGACCTGGAGGAGGCTGAGAAGCTTTGCTCTGTTGAAAGGTAAAAGTGTCTCTGCTTTGCAGGAATATCACAGGGCTTTTCCCCCTCACTGGCAATGAGAATGATGCCTCAAGAAAATCTGCAAATTGGCTTCATTCACAGTTCGAGCAAATCTTCCTCCTCCCTGCCCACAGGAATGATCTCACACTGCTCTAGGGAATGTCATGACCCTGTTAAATGACAGATTAAAATATGAAATGCACAATAGTTCTTTGATTCCTGCTTTGCTACCTGCTCCAGTGCTTGAGCACAGTTTGTATTTCAGGAGTGCAGAGCTGGGGGTCTGATTTCAATCCTCAATTATTTCTGACTTGTTCAATGCCAGCCTGAACAGTTTGGAATTATCTTGGTTTGTGGTCAGATCACCCCTGTTGCTGCTTTCCCAGAAAGTTTCATTATATGGAGGTTAGGTTTGGTTTTTCACAGGTGTGGAACTGCTGGGAGAATTTCAGCTTCCACACAGTTTTTGAGGGATTTTAGGGCAGATAAAGTGATTTCCCAGGAGCAGCTGTACTTTGGGATAAGGATCACAGGCACCAGGTAAAAATTGGGTGTTCACAAGGACATTCTGGAGTGGGAAATGCTGAATCTCTGGGCTAGCAGTGCTCAGAGTCTGGAGCAGGATCAGGGTTTGTGTCTCTGTCACTGCTGATGTCCAAAGTGGGAATGTTGTTGAAAGCAGGGCTCTGATTCCAGCTTTTCTCTCCCTCCACAGAGATTACCACAGCAAATTGAGGAGAGGAATGAAAAATTAAAGAAAGAAATGTTGGGTGAGTAGCATGTTCTTCCATAAAAACCTTCATAATCTGCCAGAAAAAAATGCATGAGTAGAATCTCTTGTATAAAATTTAAAGGAGGAAAATCTGAAAGGAAATATTTGTTCTGTGTCAAACAAAACTCCTGATTTCTTCATAGTTCTCAATTGCTTGGTTTCACCTACAGTAAACTGGAGACAAGGAATTCTCCCATTGAGAACAGGCCATGAGCTGCATTTAAAGAAAGAAAAGTTAAAACCTTCTAAAACAATTTCATATCAATGTGTGTAAGAGCTGGAGGAGATGGTTTGACCCAGCCCAACCCTTTCTCCCTGCAAATAAACCCTCAAAGCAAACATTCCCATGGAAAGGATAAACCAGGCCTTTCCCTAAACCTGTGCCTAAAGGAGCTCCCCCAGCTGGAATTACTGGGGGTGTTTGATCTGGGGGCTGAAGAAATCAATGTGATTCTTTCTGTAGCAGTCCCAGCCCAGAGAACTCCAAGTGTTGATGTTTGCCTTGATTTATTCAGCATTTCAGTGCTTGGAGGCTGAATTGGACCTAACCAGGGTTAGAACCAGGAGTGGAATTACATTTCCTCAGGCAGTGGTTGGTGGGAAGGGAAGGCAGTGTTCAGCTGTTCTGCAGAAAATCAGGTTAAAGCAACTCAGCCTGTCTTTCACACTGATTCTTCATGTATTTGGGAAGAAGGGGCTGTTTCAGCTTATGCTGATATTTTTCTGTAATTTCTTTTCCTGCTCTGCAGCCTCTGATTTGCTCTGGCTTTGTTCTGCTCTGACCTAGCAGGGTGTCAGTGAGGCTTTGCAGAGCTTTACAGGATCAGAGCCTGCTTCCCCCATTGTGCTGAGAACCAGCCCTAAATAAAGCAGGTTAAGGGTGATGAGGCTATAAATAAATGACAAATGCAGAAAATCTCCAGAAGGATCAGGCCCATTGGTAGGACCCAGGATGGGTTTCAGCACAAAGTAATATGAAAATAATTCCTGATCTTTGCTGAACTCTGAAGGGCCTCACTAATCACAAGGGATTTGACTGGAACAGCAAATCCAACCCTAGTTCTGCACTGCTGGTTTTTTCCTGGGTGTCAGACTAGGTGGGAGCTCTTTTAACAGTGTTAAGACTTTAAAAGTGGCAGTTGGGATTTCAGAAGTGAGCTGGGCTTTTGGGAACCACTTCAGACTGTTTCTGTTGGGATCCTGGAGAGGGAAACCCCTTCTCAGGGATGTCACACAAGGAGCTCAAACAGCTGCAGAGCCAGACTGAGAGCAGGGTGGGACAGCACAGAACCTGTGTTCATGCCCAGCCTGGTGTGTGACAGGGCTGTCACAGCTCTGGTTTAGTGACAGTGACGTGGTGGCAGTGGGGAGGGGGGTGGAGCTCAGCCCTGCCTGAGCTCTGTGCTGTCACACAAACTGAGGGCTTTCTGTAAAACATTCTCCTGAAATGCAGTCAGGAATGTGGGCAGCTCCTTCTCCTGAGGGTTCCAGGATTCCCTGTGTGCAGCTGTGAAGGGAGGCAGTGGTGATGCCATGGAGGAAGGAAACACTTCCCAAGGTTTGCAAACTGCTGCAGCTCTGCCTGAGGCCAGGGGAAAGCCCTGGAGGGGCTTAGATGGGAGCTCTGGAAAGAGTGGGAGAAGAGAAACTGATGGAGTGTGATGGTTCTGAGACTCCTTTGGGTTGTTGTTGTCCAGTGAATTTGATTGAAGCTGTTCCCACTTTTCCACCCTTCCTGATGGCATTTCCCACTGCCAGGATGGAGCTGGCTCGTGGCACTGTGGCTGGAGCTGGGCTGGGACAGTGCCAGGGGGACATTCCTGCCTTCCCAAGGGGCAGCTCAGGTGCCTGGGTTGTATTCCAGACTTTTGGGCTCCAGGAGAGCAAATCAGAGGCACCTGCTAGCTCCAGGCCAGGCCTGCTCAGGGAACAGTGACACTACACTGAAATCAGGAACAATGTCCCAGCTTGTGCTTTGGCTCCTGTGGATATTGAGCTGATGCTCAGTCAATGAATTGGCCTGTCCTGGTTTTTGCTGAGCTTTTATTCTTTCAACTCAAACAAGCCCTGGGTTGCCCAACCAACTCCCACTGTCATGAGACTGGAGCTGTGTACAAACAAACCCAGATAAATGGAGTGCATCCTCGTCCTCCCCAAGTGTGTTTCCTGTTTCCCAGGCCTGCAGCTCATTTCTGTCAGAGGCTGAGCCCCTCGTGCAGTGGTTCTGTGTAAATAACCCAGAGCACACATTCCTGGCTGGATTTTCCTTGTGGCCCATGTGACTGTGAGGTTGATGTCACCAGAAAAGTCCTGGTTCGTGGCCAAGCCAAGCCCACTGGTGCTGTGTGTCCTCAGGGATCTCCCTTTTCCAAGGCTGACATTTGTATTTCAGTTATTTCCATGTTTTGATCAGCTCAGCTGCCACTGAAGCTCACTCAGGATGAAGTGACCCCTGAGCTCACAGCAAAGAGAGCTGGGCTTGGAGCAGCCTTGGGAAGGAGCTTTGCAATCCAAGTGGTTTTTTTCCCTCGGTGCTTCCATGAGCATCCTCTGCCCCAGGGACTGAGGATGTGAACAGTGACCATTTTCTGGGGAAGTTTTGTATTTCTCTCCTTAAAGTCAACAATTTCCAGTCTTGTTTGAGACTTTTATAATTATTGTGATATCTGGGACCACTCCTCTGGGGAGAGGGTGTGAGGAGAGGGGAGCTTTGGAATGGTTTTAGCAGTCTGGGGGCCAGAGCACCTCACTGGGCCTTCCTGCCAAAAAGAGATTTTTCCAGCTACCTGAGATCAGCAAAGATATTTATTGGGCTTTGTGCCCATAGAATTGTGGGGTTTGGGTTTTCTTTTTATAAATATTGACAGTTCTGTTGTATTTGCAACTAAGCTGCTAAAGCCCAACCCTGCACAAGGTGATTTTAAATAGTTAAACCAAAACCAAATTACAGTTACAATTCAACCCTCATTTACCATTTAGGGAAGGGAGAAGGGTTTGCCCTTGCTCTTTTAATTGCTTAAAAATGTTGGTAATCCAAAAAGTTACACAGAGAGGAGACCTCATCAGGAAATTTGTCTTTTCTCCAAAAGAATTCTTTACACAAGCAAGATGGAGCTTTTCAACTTCCAAAGCCCACATTAACACCAGCAGCTAAGCCAGAATTATTGCCAGAAAGACTGAATAGCAATTAATTTTGGCTGTTACATCTTCATGTAAATTGTGAGTAATCTTTTCCTGCATCTGCCTCTTTCAATGGGGTGTTGAATTGCAGTTTAGGTGAGTAATGAATCACAGACTTCTGAGCCCTAAATTGATTTTTACAGTTCTGTTTTCTTGTTAACCCCTGAATATTTGCTTTGGGGAAGAACCTGAACGTGCTGGAGTTGCAGGTGGAAAATAAACAGGGTGTGTTGGAAAGAAAAAGAGCAAAATGTGTGAGAATAAGGGCAGAGGGAGGAGAGGGTGACCCTGCTTGGGGACAGGGAGTGTTGGAGGCAGGGCAGCCTCTGCAGCTGAGTCCCAGCTCCACGTGGTGCCTTTTCCTTCCTCCCAGCACAGGCTCTGAGGGAGCTTTTCTTTAGGAGGGGGTTGCAGTTCACTCCAGCTTTAATTTAGGGCTGAAAGGAGCTGTGGGAGGAGGAGACAGAGCTACCCTACAATGCTGGGTCTGTGTGTGCCAGGACAGCAGCAGCAGCTCAGGGCTGGAGTGCCCGGAAAAGCCAAGGCTTTCTTCTGCCTCATTAACAATTAATTCAGTGTGGCTGCCCCAGAGCTGGCTGGGGAGGGAGGGAAGGAGCAGGAAGGTGAGCTGGGATGTGCTGCTGGGATTATCAGAAAGCCCCAAATCCATGCTGTGCTGGGGAGCCTCTCCCCATCCATGCAGGATGGATCCCGAGGCAGGGCTTTGTGTTCAGCCAGCAGTGAAGTTGTTACCTCTGCTTCCTGTTTCACTTCATCCATTCTGTAATTTCTATGTAGGATTTTTTTAAAGGATGTCCTTTTGGTGTCCTTCCCCTCTTACAGCTGTAGCAGGATTCATTTTCCAGAGTCAGGAATCACATGTGATCCATACACTGACAGGACTTTATTAACTCCCATACCCTGTGGATATTTAACAATGATTTTTAATTCCTGCTAAGAGCCTCAATATTAACAAAACGCAGAGATTTCCTCAGCATTTATCTGTGATGGATAAATCAGGCAGGGCTGTGTGGTTGGGTGTAATTCCATGGGAGTTTTCCCTCTGCTCAGCTCTCACAGTGCTCTCCTGGAATGTCATTGCAGGCAAACTGAAGGATCTGGGCAATCTGGTGCTGCGCCCCTTTGGCCTGTCAACAGAGAACTTCCAGGTCAAACAGGATTCATCAACTGGCTCCTACTCCATCAATTTCGTTCAAAACCCCAACAACAACAGATAGCATGGATTCAGAGTGGCTCTGCACATCCCATGCCAGCATCCAGCAAACCAACACCCTGCACCCCCAGGGGAAGGGGAGACTCAGCAAACTCATCTCCCAGCTTGTGAAATTATTTGCAATGTGGATGTAAAGCAACTCATTTGACTTCTCATAGTGATAACTGTGTCCAGTGTGTGATTTATTCTTTTTTTTATATATTTTTTCCCCTTCCCTTGCGGTGTTTGGCTTTTCCAAGGGGCAGATCCTTGGTTTGGCCCACTCAGTGCTGGCAGCAGCAGTTCAGGGCAATCCAAAGGCTGCAACAGAGGCTGGTGGTGTCCTGGGAGTGGGGAAATGCAGCCCTGCCCCACCCCTGGACACACAGCTCTGCCCTGGAGTGGTGGATCTTGTAATAAAGGCCTGGTACTTCTGCTCCTTGGGTTGTGAGGTTCTTGCCTGGGCTGAGCCCTGCCCGAGGTGGGTTTGGTGTTAAAGGTCCCACAAAAAACACCTTGCAGGACATTCATGGGAGGCAGCAGTGTTGTCATTTCACTTCATGCCACCCTCCCAGCAGTTTGGTTACTGGGGATGAATTTTCTGAAGGCAGCAATGACATTTTGTGCCTCCCTCTCTGTCTGCACACCTTGTAAAGGTCCCTTCAGATGAAATGTGCTTGTGTGAGATCCATTTGTGGTGCAGGGATCCACAGGAGTTGATTGCAGAAAGTCTGCACAGACCTTGAGGACTTGGAAGCGTTTCTAGAACGAGATGATCTCTGAGGTCCCTTCCAGCCCAAACCAGGCTGTGATATAAATATAAATAAATATAAATATAAATATAAATATAAATATAAATATAAATATAAATATAAATATAAATATAAATATGTCGTATGGTTCATTCAGTTGGAGAAGTGCCTTTTGTAATTCCTGCTTCCTGGCTTTGATCAGTGCTGAAGTGTTTGCATGCAGCAGATTCTGCAGTTGTCTCCATGCAGATTTCAGTACATGATTTAATTAAATAATTAGCAGTGGCTGCCTTGGCTATTGGGTGTCATCTCCAATTCATTTCAGGAAGTCTCTGTGTGTCTGAAATTCAGGAGCTCCAGCCTTTCACTGAAAGGAAAAGCAGGTTTGCTGCTTTAATGTCATTTTTGTCTCTGCAGCTGTGCAGGGTTGGGTTTTTTTGTGTATGTGTTTTTTTGGGTGTTTGTTTGATTGTTAAACTCTGTCCTGCTGCATTTTTAGTTTAGTTTTAGTTTAGAGCTGGGCCTGGGGGCTGATAACTGTGAAACCTCTGTACCTGCAACATCCCAGTACACCCCTGGCATGTACAAAACTGGAACCACTTTGGAACTACCCTGGATGCTTTAAATTTTAATTTTTAAAAATACTTGAAGATGTCCTTGCTCTGCCCAGTGGGTTTCTGTCCCTACCCACATTGGGTGCAGTGTCACTCACCCGTGGGTGGCTCTTGTGCCCAGTCACACCAGTGCCCTTTTCCAGCCTGCTGCTTCAGGGGTTCTGTTCCTTCCACTCTGCTCCTGCTTCACCCCTTTGAAGGCCTGGGGAGCTGCAAATATTCCTTCTCAGCTGGAGGCTGGGGAATTTCTGTGAAACAGAAGCACAACAAAGCTTTTGAATTTCCTACCTGCTGTGCAAACACATCATCAAATCATTGTGCAACTCCCCTGCAGGATGCCTGATGTGCACCTGGAGTTTTCCAATGAAGGGAAGGGCAAGGGAAGCAGGGCTGCAGCTGATTAGTGTTTGTAATTTAATTGGATTGTGTGAAAGTCACTGGGAATTGGGCACTGCTGGTGCTGAGGGCTCAAACCTGCAGGTCATCCCTCCCTCCTCAGTGCCACTCTCCAGCTGGACCAGAAACCTCTGGCAGGTGTTATCTGCCACCACAGCAAGTTCTCCTCTAGGCAAAATTCCAGTTAATTACCTGAAAGTCCTTTTGCATTGTCCAGATCCTGAACAAGTGCATCTATTGAGGTTTTGATTTTCAAGTGTTTTTTTATGTCTAAAGGAGTCCTCACTGCTGCCACCAGTAAAATAACTGCTGCCTCCTCCTGGTGCCACTGGCCACAGCTCAGGGAGTGCCAGGGAGTTTTGAGTCACACATGTTGCATTTACAACCTCTAATAGGAAAAAACTCTTGTATAAAAAACACAATCTTTTAAATATAAATGCTGTTAAACCAACCAGTTCCTTGCTCAGCTGTTCCAGCAGTTACTCACCCTCCTGCTGAGCAGCACGTGCCTCTTTCCCAGCTGGAGTTGTCCATCCTCAGCTCCCACCTTCGTTCCTCCTTCCTTTGCCTGCCAAACACAAAACCTTTCAGTGCCTGGCCTTTCCTCTGAGGTGTTTGCACAGAAATAAAGGGAATGTTGGTCTTGTCCATGGGCTGGGTTAAGTCTCCCCCTACAGAGAACTTTCTCCAGGATTTCCGTAGCCCTTGTGGCTCAGACCTTCCATCTTTTGACACCAGAACTGACATTGGGATTTGTCTGTGTTTTATGCAGAACTTCTCCCTCACTTCTCTGTCCCCTCAGAGACTTTAATCCTGTTGGCTGCAGATGGGCTGAGGTTTGGAATTGCCAGGATTTGGGCTGGAAGGGAAGCTCATCCAGTCCCTCCCTGCCGTGGGCACAGACACCTTCCAGAAACCAGGGACACCTTCCAGAGACCAGGGACACCTTCCAGAGACCAGGGACACCTTCCAGGGACCACTTTGCTCATCCAGCCTGGCCTCACTCCAGATCCTGCTCACGAGTCCCAGGGCCTGGCCATCAGAGGAGCTGAACACCTGCAGTTCCCTCCATTCCACCAAAGATTTGGAGCATTTAACATCTCTTAAAAAGGTAAAAAAAGCAGCTCCCCAGTTCACATCTTCAGCTCTGTCTCCCACAGGCCCAGCCCCAAGGGAGGCAGCCAGAGGCCACACTCCAGGGAAGGGTCAGTGGGACTGACACAGGCCCAGCACGATCCAAAATCCCCCCCAGCTCCTCCCTTGGGATATTCAGGATTTGACAAAGCACCGAGCACTGAAGCCCAGTCCTTCCCTCCTTGGTCAGCACAAAACTGCCTGAGATCTACCTGGCCCTGATTAGCAGAGCCCCAGCCAGGGAGAGAGAGAGGAGAAGCTGCTGGTCACCAGTTCCTAGGCTTTAATTAGCTGTGTTATTCCCAAGGGATTACTGCTGCAGCCAAGAACCAATTATATCCCAGTGCCTCCTCTCCAGCGTGGGCAAAGATGCGCTGGGGCACATTTAATGTGCAGCATTCATACATTGCTCATTCACAAGCTTCCCCTGTTTGGATGGATCCCAACATTTTCTTGCTCAGCAGCTTCATTTTTCCCACCCCAGGCAGGGCTGTGACTGCTGGGGGGGCTCTGGGCAGCCCTTGGCACAGGAATCGTGGCACTAAGCCAGAGGCATCACTGCCTACCCTGACAAAGATTAAAGGCCCTAAATCAACTGAAAATTAAAATAAACCCTTTTTTTTCCTGATTCTGCACGTTCAGTGGGAATCTCCCAACGGGAAACCATCTGCAGCTGCAGCCTGGAGTCCCCAGAACTGCACATTTCTCACCCGTTGTTCCTCAAGGAGACAATTTACAAATCCTGCATTCCCTGCGTGGATGCAGCAGGATTAGCTTTGCCTTTCCTGGCCTGGCTGGGCCCAGTGCTCTGCCCCTGGCTCCCAGCACTCCCTGCCTGGTGTCCACGGGCTCTGGGCAGTGTCCAGGTGGGTGCCAGGCTCCAGGAGCAGCTGCTGACCAGGACTGACCCCTGGGCAGCCGGGAAGGATCTGGGAGGGAGCCAGGAAGGATCCAGGAGGGAGCTGTGCCTGTTCTGGGATGAGCACACTCCGCTCAGTGGGTTTTTGTTCTGTCTCTGGCAAGTGAACTGCAGCATCCCCCTCCCTGCAGACACTCCAGGGAGCAGGGATGGCAGGAGCAGGGATGGCAGGAAGAAGGGGAAATGCTGTTATCTCCTCTGGGCGGTGCCTGCTGGAAGAGCTTCCTAAGTGTGTTCCTGAGTGGTGCTGGCGAGTGCCCAGCAGGTCCCTGGAGAGGCAGCGGGGCCAGGGCTTTCCTAATTGCATTTGTCCTATTTGCATGAGCTCCGTTGGCCGTGACCCTCCATCGTGGGGCACTTCTCTGTCTGAGGGAGGAGGAATCGCAGTATTTGGGAACTCAGGGGAAGGAGGAGGCTGGGAGCTCACAGATTCCCTGCCCATGGCTGCGTGGCTGTGCCCCAGCACACGTTTGTGTCCCTGCTCCCAGCAGGAATGCAGCTGAGGCCACAGAACCTGGAGCCAGCAGCAGCTTTTCCAAGCCAAGATGCAGCTGATGGCTCCTGACAGGATCCTGCAGTGTTAATGCAGAGGGTGTGAACCCCCCCAGTTCTGCTCTCACAGCTCATGCCCAGTGCTGCCTTTGTAAAGGCAGCCACAGCCAAGTGAGTGAATCACAGAAGCATCATCCACATCCACCTGAGCCGTGTTAGTCAGGATTCCTGGGGTCTTATCCATGGTCCAATATCCATCCCTGAACTCTCTGGAGCCCCAGCCCCTTTCCCTGACAGCTCAGAGCCTTCAGATGAGCCCTCCAGCAGAACAGCCTCACTTAATATTTAATGACCAAGACAACCACAGGCAGAAATTCCAGTCCCCAAGCTCTTAAGATGCGGAGCTCAGCTGAAAATCTGGATTTCAAAATTAGAACTACCCCTCCTGGGCTTGGAATATTTACCCCAAATACAGAACATGCCAAAAACCTCTGCAGGTCTGTCCAGTCTGCCGAGCGTGGAGCACCCACGGCTGGTGCTGCAAACCCACAGCAAGGGAGGAAAAACAGAGCACAGAGACACTCGAGGGAAAAGCAGGAGCAGAACCATAAAAGCCAGATATGGAATGGGAATAAACCCCACAGTGTGACCCAGCAAACAACAGGAGCCTTTTCCTGGCGGAAATGCAACAGGGAATGCAACAGGGAGAATAAATCCCAGAACAACTGGGACAAGGACAGGGGACCAGGACACAAAACCACGGGGGGACAAGGACAAGGGAGCAGGACACAAAACCATGGCTGGGAAAAGGACAAGGACAAGGGAGCAGGACACAAAACCACGGCAGTGACGGGGAGTTGGTGCTCGGTTCTACCCCGCGGGGCTCGGCGCTGGCACTGCTTCCCTTGGAGCACAGGGATGAGCTCTGAGCACCCAACCACACCTCACCTGCACAGAATCCTCCCAGCCTAGGGCATTCCCAGCTTTCCATAAAGTCCTCAGGCACAGAAGGGCCTCTCCATGCAAACCTGAGCCCCGAGGGAATCGAGAGCCCCGAGGGAATCGGGAGCCCCTCAGGCCCAGCCGGGTCTCAGGCAGGGCCCGGCGGCCTCACCCGAAATGCTCCAAAATACCCAGCGTGTGACAGTGAATTCACCGTGTCACTGTCCCCGAGCCACCATTCCCCTCAGGAATGCCCCTGTTGGTCTCCCCCTGCAAGATCTGAACTCTGCTCCCTCACACTTTGGATGGGAATCTCTCCAAACCCCGCGGGGCCCAGGGCTGCACTTTTGCCCGCATTTGTCGCCCTTTTGGTGCTCGGGGCCAGCAGCAAACGCCGTGAGAGGGGCCCTGTGTGGGCCTGGGGTCACCTTTGTCCCTTTGCCAGTGAGGATCAATGCATGGAGCGATTGCAGAGCTCCGAAACCTGCCCGGCCGAGCTCCGTCCCCACAGCGCCGCTGCCAGCTCCGTGTCACAAAGGAAAAGCCATTAGCGAGCAATTACATTTCAGCAGGATCGCCCGGCCTAATGAGGATCGCCAATTCAACGGGAGCTGCTGTAAAGCTGCGGGAATAATGAGAGAAAGGGGATGGGAGTTTCTGTAATCCCGACAGAATGAGGAACAAGCATGAAGGAAAAGAAAACCATCTGCTGGAGCTGTGCTGGGGCCACAGCCACATGTGGGTGTTTGTCACAGCGCTTCCAGCTTCACAGTTCGTTCCTTTTGGGGGAAAAACTCCTCATTATCGGCAACAGGTCACTGAAACAACCCCTTCCCAGCAGGGTTTGTACCTTTGGGTGCCAAGCAGCTCCTGGCATCCTCTGTGCCATAAAAACACCCTGTGCCATAAAGCCACCAATGCTTCCTGGCAGTCAGAACGTCCTAGAAATCACGTTTACTCAAGCAGCTCAGGAGCTCAACTCAATTTAGGTAATCTTTCTTTACAGTAACAAAAATGCGAGTGGAAAAAGGAATGTGTACAAATACTGCCTTCTATTTGGTGGGAAAGTGCAGCTCCTGAGTCTGCCATTCCATGGAATCGTGGAATCCCTAAGGTTGAAAAAGACCTTTCAGACCATCAAGTCCAAGCACAAACCCAACACCACCAGATATTTTGGGAAAATACTTGCTGGCATGGCCCTGCTTTGACCACAGTGAGCTGGAGCTCTGGAATTAAGATAGAATTCTCTCTGGAGAGAATTTCCTCTCCAGCACCATCTGATCCCTGCTCCAGGGCAAGGAAACACAACTCAGGACAAGGCAATTCCTCCCTGGCTGGAGAAATTCCCTCTCACACTTACCTGCAAAGGTCAGACTTGCCTGAAACTGTAAGAACTCTATAAAAACCAGCTCAAGGACCACATGTGCCAGGGAGGAGCCCCTTTCCATGCCATCCCCTCCTCCTCCTGG
This sequence comes from Eopsaltria australis, assembly GCA_034509425.1. Taxonomy (NCBI): domain Eukaryota; kingdom Metazoa; phylum Chordata; class Aves; order Passeriformes; family Petroicidae; genus Eopsaltria; species Eopsaltria australis. The sequence continues at coordinate 63,700 of JAVTVJ010001853.1, forward strand.
GACTGTGGCAGAGCCACCAGGGCTTCCCTGGATCTGGCTCTACCACACCATCTTTTCTTGCTAATTACAGTTTTTCCTGCTGCTTGTGGGAAGCATCCAGCTGGCTGAGCGTGGCTTGGGATCTTTCAGCCAGTGTGGTGAAAGGTGGGGTTAGGTAGAGACTTGTCCACGTGATGGAATTCCAGCAGTGGACCAGCAACCTCAGTTTAATCTTTGTTTGATCCAGAAAAACCACTTCTGACATAGATCAAAGGCTTTGGGGTCAGGGACTAATAAAGCAAGAAAGTTAAAGACATCAAAACATTATTTCCCTTTAAAAGAGCACTGAAAAAAATCAAGGCTTTATTTGAATAAATGTTACACAACATTCTTTATCATTTTTACTTCTCAGCAAACCTTAAAGGGTGAATCAGATTTTCCTCATTCAAGTCTACAAAATGAAAGAGGCATAGTGACCATTCAATATACAGACAAGAAGGTAGCACGGAGCAAAGCTTAAATATTAAGCAACTAAAGCAAAAAAGTGAAAAGCAATACATTACTGTCACTCTCTCTCATTAGAATATCCCTGACAATTTCATTTCCGAACGAAAATGTGGTTTCCAACGCAATGCTGGGAAAAGCAAGGCAGACATGAGCTCCCTTGGATGCTATTTGCTCTATACCCATATTCTCCAGTGCACACCTGCATCCCTTGGGTCAATCCCTCCTGCTTCAGCTGCTGTGCTCGGGGAGGGGACGGGAGGAGAGCCCTGGGGGGCACAGCCAGGCACTACCGGCTTCCAAAACAACAGCAGGCACTCCTCAATGCCATGTGCAACAACCCTGCCACCACAGTCCCGGGCCTTTTTCCTGAGCAGAAACTGGTTTGTGCCAAGTGGTTTGGTGGCTTTTCTGTTTGGTTTTTTTTGAGGGGGGGAGTGGGGGGAAAAAATGTACCTGATTAGGCCAAGCCCCCATCCATCGTCAATGCAAGCGGAGGTGAAAGGCTGGCACGGACCCGGCACCGAGTCACCCCTTTCCTCATTCACATGTCTCAATCTCTCAGTTCTAGTCCCATCTCAGGCCTCGAGCAGGACCAGACTGCTGGGCCTCTTTCACTGGTGAAAAGGAAAAGCACTGTAGAACAAATACTCATCCAAATTTAAAAAAAAAAAAAAAAAAAAAAAAAAAAAAGTTTGCAGTTTATGATGAAATCGTTCTGGCAAACGGCACAATCTGAATGCACAGCACTGTACAGCCTGTTTCTAAAAAGTAGGTAGTGAATATTCAATTTCTGCGTTTATAAATAAAGAATTTAGCTCTGAAAAGCAGACACTGAACCAGCACAAAGCATGAGCTGCCACACACTCAGTGTGTGAATCCCTGATGGGCCTGGCTGGGGCTTGGGGGCCTGTCCCAGCCTCTCACTTTCCTCTCTCCGATTGTTTAACGAGTATAAACCTGCTGCCAATGACAGAGTTGTCCTAACTTCAAATTCCATGTGGTTCATTCAGGCTCCAGACATGAAGAAATTGTCTTTGTGCTGACCCAGAGGCCCCTTGGAAAAATCCCTCTGGTTTTAAACGATCCAGACAAAGACATTCTATTTTCTCCAATTGAATCAGGATATCAGTAAGGAGGAAAAGAGTTTCCTGCAAGTCTTTTCATCTCTATAGAAACAGAAATTTGACTTTTAGTAGATTATGTGCACATTTTCATCTCTTCAAAACAAATATTTATTTTCCCGGGTTACACAATAAATCCCCTGCTAAGAACTTTAAAGAAATGGTTCTGCCGAGACAGTGTGCACACAATGGAAATAATTAGTGACAAATAAATTAATATTTAATAACTCAAGATTTCAGCAGCGTGTCCAGCATTCCCAAGCTCCACTGAAGTCAGTCTTACCCAAGACCTTTGTGGGAGGGGAATAAAATGGATAAAACCCAGTGGGTTTGGTTTTTTTTTTTTGATTTACAGCTTTTCAAAGAAGTCAACGCAACTCAGATCAACAACCATCAGAAACTCTAATAAAACCTTTGCTCTCTACTAGTTACCTATCTGAAAAATATTTATGTCAAAAGGAAAAAAATAACCCATGATTTGAAATAGAAATGCCATCCCATTGAATCACTCTCCATTCATGATTCCCATCCTGTTTTAGGATTATAAGCAAAATGCTGCTCTCTGCCTCGTAGCCCCTCTCAAGGTTATTCCACAACCCTCAATTCCCTAAGTGTTACAATAGCATAAATAAAATGCAACCATATTCACACAGAAGGAGCTTTCCCATAAAACAGAGATCCATGGAGTTTGTGGTCACTGTCCTTTCCATCACCTCTATGGGAAATGTTGGTCTCAAATAGCAGGACTGTTCATATTTCACAATACAACTGGGTTTGGACATGCTTTGATCACAGATCACAGCTCTGCTAACACCTGCACTAAATACTAACTAAGCCTCAGAGAATGGAAAATTGCAATGCTAAAGTCAAGAATTAAAAGAAAAGTTCAAAAGTTACAGTCAACTTCCCAGGCAAAATTGGCTCCGTCACTGGCACCTCTCAAAACATACAAACGTGACTGTCACATTACAAAAACCCCAGTTATCTGCAGTGAGTCTTCATCCTAAGAATTCAAGTGGTTCCTTGCATGTAAGTGTCATAGAGTCTTTCGTCATTTCATGCGTCATTTATTGCAAAAAAGTTTTATAAAATATTTCCTAACATCTTTTGAAATTTTAAGGAAAATGTACATTAGGTACAGGTGCCCTAATGGTGCGAGGGGGAGCTTTTAACATCTTTTACCCCCTTTCCCCTTCCAAAAAAAAAAATGTTTACTACTTGGTGAAGATTTCAGAGGAAAAATAGGACAAGTCAGTCTCAGATTTCTCTCAGTCCTGATGAGCTGGTGCTCTTCGTGGCAGTGTAGTGAGGTTCCATAAAAACAGCGGGTCATTAGTGTCTCTGAGCTGAAAAGGGGAGAGAAAGGGAACATGGTTAAATGTCTTCCAGTACATAGTGCAAAAGCAGGTAAAGCAAAAGCTGAGGTGGCCAGGAAAGTTACTGGCTCACCTGCTTTGTGCCTCGTGTGCAGAAGACAAAAAATAGATTGACATTATCACAAGACAGACACAAGTGAGCAAACTCCTCTGGGGGCTGGGGTTTGAGGAGGAGCCACCGAACCAATCTGGAACATCTCACCCCATTTCAGCATCCAGAGAGAACTCCAGTTGTAAAGACACTTAAAGACAGCTCAGGAAGCGGGGAGATAAATCCACAAAATCTATACATTGATGGCAGCTCACAACACAAAGCTAAACCTGACCCTGCAGTGCCCTTCCACACAAGCGCCTGAGGGAGCACTGAACTATAAACCTGCTAATGGGGTTTCCTTCCCATGCCTGATGTGTTGACCATTTACTCCAGAGAATGGGAATAGATCATGGTAAAGCAGACAGGAACAGCCCAAGTACTGAGCCCTGCTTGAAACATCACCAGTCAGCCACCAGTTCTCACTGGGAGGGTGGGGAGTCCCTGGCACAGAGTGCCCAGAGAAGCTGTGGCTGCCCCAGGGCCAGGCTGGACGGGGCTTGGGGCAAACTGGGACAGTGGGAGGTGTCGCTGCCCATGGTAGGGGTGGCACTGGATGGGCTTTAAGGTCCCTCCCAACCCAAACAAGTGTGGGATTCTGGGATTCTATGGAGACTGTGCCCCCCAGATACAGTGACTGAAAACCTGACTGCCTGGGTCAGCTCAGTGTCTGTGTCACTGCATTCCCTGACCTTCCTGAGTGCAGCCCATTGCCTGCTTATCATCATTCCATGGGGTCACTCACTCCTTGTAGGATCCATGGGTCACTCACTCCATGTGAGATCCCTGGGTCACTCACTCCTTGTGGGATCTGTGGTTTGTGGGACAGTGACAGCTCAGCCTGGCTGAGGGCACGGCTCTCCTGGGATCTCCAGTGAGCTCACAGCAGGCTGGGCTCTGCTTTGAAGCAGCTCCATTCAGCTGCTGGAGGCAGAATCCCACAGAATCCCAGGATCACACAGACCCCAGACTGGGAAAACCTTCTCAGCCCATGGAGTCCAAGCTGTGCCCAATCCCCACCGTGACCCCAGCCCAGAGCGCTGAGTGCCACCTCCAGCCCTTCCTTGGACACCTCCAGGCATGGGCACTCCAACCCTCCCTGGGCAGTTCCAATGCCTGAGCCCCCTTTCCCCATGGGGAAATTCCTGCTGATGTCCAAGCTGAGCCTCCCCTGGCCCAGCCTGAGGCCGTTCCCTCTTGTCCTGGACACCCCCTCCTGTCAGGGACTTGAGCCACAAGGTCCCCCCTGAGCCTCCTTTGCTCCAGGCTGAGCCCCTTTCCAGCTCCCTCAGCTGCTCCTGGTGCTCCAGACCCTTCCCAATGGAGCCATCCCAAGGGCTGCCCCAGGAACAAGGTAAAAATGTGTCAGGACAGGCACTGCCACCACTCAGGCCTTTCCTGCCCGTCCCACTGAACTCAGCTCGTGCAGCCAGAACTGCCAAGGGGATTCTGATTTTTCAGTGTGAATGTTTTCCCAATCCCTTTATCCACTCCTGTCCAAAGAGAAGAGCTGCCTTTGAAAGTCCTGGCTTTTATCTCCAAAGGAAAAGCAAAAGGACACCAGGCAGCCGTGGAGGGGGAGAAGAGGCATCCCAGAAGGACAAGGGAATCAGAAATAGCAGCACATCCCATCAGGGATGAAACCTCAAGGCCATGAGCCCAAATCTAAATAGTTACAGTAACATTTGTGCACCTCCCTGGGGGCTAAGGCTGTGTCTGTGTAAAACTGTGCAACAAAAGGCACAAAACTCCCATTTTCCTGCTACAGATTCCATTTGTAGCCAGGGAAGAAGAGGGAAACCAGGCTGCTCTTCCAGATGATGAACTACCAAAAGCAAGAACTGTTTCCTTCTTTCACAACCTCCAGCAGCAGCACCTCAGCCACCAGGAAAACAAAGAGCAGCAACACACTCTTCCCTTTATGTGCCTAATTCCCTGAAATACACGCCACAGTATCAAGAATTCCTAAAACGTGGCCAAACCCAATTTTTTCCACATAAATGTATAAGAAAAGATTATTCCTAAATCCTTCAACATTTGAAATACCTCAAGGAAAGACTTTTTTTTTTTTTCCTTTAACTAAACTAACTAAAATTCTTTGGAAAATCCAGGTTTTGTGGCTTTAGTTCCTTTTCACCAGAGCTAAGTACCCAAACTGGCAGCACGTGCTTTAAAATCCTGAAGCACTGCAGAGGTGCAATTAAACCCCAGTGTTTCCTAAAGCCAAGCAAAAATCCTACACATTACTAAATAAAAAATGATGCTGAATTAGCATTTAAGCAAGTATTTGCCTGGAATTGTATCTGCTTATTTTCCTGACAAAGCAGATCCCATCTCCCCCTTCGTGCACCTGTTAAAGGAAGGCAAGGGCAATTCTGCCACCTGAATTTGCTGTGATTCTGCCACAGAATCTCAGTGCTGGAACAAGCACTTGCCTCCCACAGCACATGCCTGGCACGGAGGAGAATATTCCTTATTCACATTGCATATCTGACACCCCAAACATCTGTAAACAAACGTGAAACCTGACCTAGATCTGTTTTTGCTAAAGAACAACCTGATTTCCAGTTGCTGTTCCATGAATTGCCAAGCAGGAGGCTGCACACAGAGGCAGGAGGGGCAGTGCAGGTTCCCCCAGATCAAACCTGCATTACTCCAGGTGTGATTCCTGGACACAGAATCCTCTGTTCTAGACATATTTCTGCAAAGATTCTGTTTTTCCAAGATCAGCCTTGCTGATGACGAAGTGCCAGGACAGATCCATCATCTGTCCTCTCCCATTCCCGTTCCTGGCAGAGCTCAGCCTGATCCATTGTTTTTCAAACCCTGTTACACAAACAGCACCCAGGGTTTCACTGTCACAAATGCAATCAATATTCCAGGGCTGGATTCCAACTCCCTGCCTCAGTTTAGGTATCATTTCCTGTCCCAGCTGCAGCTCAGCAGAGCTGTGCTTCCCCTGTGCCTCTGCCCCCGTCCCTCAGAGATTCACACACCTGGAATATCCTCAGTTCCCACAGTTCTCTCTCCTCCTCTGCACTGAGGAATGGAATCACTGGCATAGAAACTCAATTACAGCTGTTCAAAACGTGCCTGCTCCTGATTTGGGAGGTAACTTGTCAAAGGCAGCCCAAATAAACCCCACAGATCCATTTCCTCACACACTGAACGAGCAGAGCCAGGATTCAAACTTGCTCCAGGGGATCCTGATTTGTTCCTTGAGCCAATTCCTGCCTGCAGGCTGCTGTTAAATTCTCCCCTCAGGCCACGGGCAGGCAGGAAGAGGAGATCAAAGACACCACATCCCATGGCACAAGCACAGGGAGTCACCTTTTCCAGCTTATCCCACACTTTTTATTCCTTTTGCTCCCATGTGCCTCCCTCTTGGATGTGCGAGGTGGCTCAGATTTTCTGGAGTCTGAAAGCCTTGCTCTGTCAGCATCACCCACTCTGCAGCTCCTGCTGTTCCCACCTCCTGCCAGGAACACCGATTGTTTTCTCCTGGAGCCAAACTGTTATCCCAAACTGTCCCATCTGGGAGCAACAGCAAAGCTGAGCAGGGGAAAGGAGGATGGCAAATCATCACCAGCTCACTGGCACCACAGCCCTGCCTGGGAACTGCTGCTCTGCCTCGTGTTCACTGCTAAGTCTAAAATCATAAATGAGTTTAAATGACAGTCTGGATTGTATCCACGCCCCAGGTAATACAGAAGATTGAAATGTATGAGTAAATCACAGGGAATCAGAAGCTGCTGTTAGGGTCCAACAATTAAACCCCAATAATCAGAGATATTTCTGACTTGGGGAGGAATTGCTGCTGTTTGGTAAAACCCACCCAAATGACCACAAACAGGTCAGAAATAGATGGGCTCAGACCAGACCAGGTGCCTAAAAATGCCAGGAGGGTGAGCAGGGAAGAGAAGGGAAAAGCCACCTTGCAAGGGAATGTTATTTACCTAAACAGCCACACCATGAACAGACTGCAAGGGTGACCCCAGGCAGGGAATTACTGAAATAAAATCCAAAGGTGTCCCAGAGAGCAGCAGCTGGGGGGTTAATGTTGGCTGGGAACTGCCATGGTCACTGCAAGGACAGGGATCACAACACAGGCTCTTTCCATTTGGGATTAAGGATCATTTGAAGCAGGATACTCCATCCCCATCTCTCCAACCTGATCTAATGGATCTGCAGTCAGCTGGCAGCTCCACGAGTTTTCAGTGTTAAATGTGGGTGACCCCAATCACTCCATGGTCAGAAGCTTTGTTAGTTATGGAAATATTCCCTTTTTAAAGAGTCCCAGTCATTTCACCCCATGGATCATGGCACCCCACACTGCCATCATCCCTTTAGGCTCGAGCTCACTGCTCTTCCCTCCCAGCTCAGCTTTAGCCACAGATCACTGAGGAACCCCCTGCACTGCCTGAATTTGCTGCTCCTGCAGGCATTCATTGGAACACAATTATAAAGCAAAAGATGGACTGAAATAGCCTCTCCCTGATTATCATCTGCTCCTTCCCACAGCTCCTCAGCCAAGAAAGCTGCTGTTTTCTCACTGGACTTCACAGAACAGGCACAGGGATAGATGATGATGCTGAGAATGAGCTGCTGACATTTATTTTCCAAAACTCACCTTCCTATTCTACTCTGACATTTTTAGCAGACACAAAAGAAAATCGGTATCATGGCTTAAGAGAGTTAAATAGAACCAGACCTAAGGTTAGCAATGCAAAAAGCAACTCTTACCCTTCCTCACTCGTGCCACTCCTAGTGCTAATCACAGTTAGAAACTATGTTAAAAAAACCCACTGGTATTTCACACAATGCTGAAAAAAGTCTTTTCACAGACCTAAATCCCCCCCACGAACTCTACCCCAGGGTGGTTCTGTAGGTTCCAAACTAAACACAGCAGAGTCCGAAAGAGAAAGCAAATCATCAGAGATGATTATCTAACTGAAGTGTTGACACAAAGTTACAACCCTAATTAGAACTGTACCAAATAACTGTTCCATTTCCTGCATGACTCCACTTCAGACACACAAGCATTTCCTGTTGCTTCCAGCTGCTGAAGCCTCACACCTCCAAACACCTCTGGGGAAAGAAATGGAAGTTTTGGAGTAACTGCTCTCTGTCCCAGGACATTTTAACTGAAGCTGAAGATCTCAGAGGAACAGAACAGCTGTACTGGAAACTCCCCACGCCCTGTCCCCTAAACTGCCAGGCCATGAATATCCAACAACCACACCGAGCATTTCATTAACTAAAATAGGCATCATTTGCAATTTATCCCATTAAACTGATGGGCAAACAGCAGTGCCCCTCTCTGCTGCTCTTTGCCTTCTGAAGGCAGAGCTACAGAAGGATTTGGGGTGGAAAAGACCTCCGAGATCACCAAGTCCATTCTGTGCCCCATCCCCACCTTGTCCCCAGCCCAGAGCTCTGAGTGCCACCGCCAGGAATTCCCTGGGCACCTCCAGGGATGGGCACTCCAAACCTCCCTGGGCAGTTCCAATGCCCACCACCCTTTCCAGGAAGAAATTCCTCCTCACACCCAACCTGATCCTTCCCTGGCACAGGGATGCTGCTAGTGGGAGCATTGGATAAATCATGGATAAGCCATGGATGGTGCCACTGCCTTGGAGCTGTGTCCCAGGCACTGCTGGGCACCACAGGCACATCAAAGTGGGGTTTTAGTTTAGCTAAACCAGCCCCAAGCCTTGTCCCAGCCTTCAAGGCTCTTCTCCCTCTGTGCCTGCCTGAACCAGGCTCTCCCTCATCCCCTGGGAACTGCTGCACCCACAGGAGCAGCTCCTTGGGAGCTAAAGGAAAATCAGGAATGAGTATCAAGAGATTTTTCAACTTCCTTTTTAACATGGTGTTGTACAAAATCAACTTAACAAAAACCAATCACTCGCTTTGAGCCCTGCTCAGCCTGCAGCAACACAGCACATTCACCATGAAACTGAGGAAAGCCTGGAAACCCATCAGCTACAAATCAAAACTGGCTTTAAATGCCTTCCACAAACATTCTGAACATAAAACCACCTGAAGAAAGCCCTTCCTTACCTGTTGCTCCCCCAGTGAACACCTGAGCACACTCTGCCTGTGTAAGCTGCAGTGCTATTCTGATTTTATATAAATTAAGAGAACAAAGCTTCCAGGTCTTCTAAAGAAAAAATAACCATGTCAATATTGATTTTGCCACTACTTGGCTTAGAACAACTGACTTAAAACCAGTTCACTTGAGCTTCTAAACCTCAAGGAAGTGGTGTAGACATCTGACCCACCTCACCTGGGTTCCTGACTCCAAAAAGCAGATTGCTTTAATAACAAAATACAGTTTATTTACTGAAAGAAACTGTTTCTGTTTGCAGGAGAGAATACAGAGAAGTGAAACAGATTTTTTTTCCAATTTTTTCTTTTTTTTTTTACAAAATTTATTGTGTGTTTATCACATTCAAAAAGCATTGACCAGTGGGGCTTTTTGGGGAACTGTCAGAATGCCAAGGTAAAGCTGGTATATTTGGAAGCTTAATTAGCAATTAATGACTGTCAGTTTGAGGAGAATTTGGACAGCCACGTGTTTGACACTTTAGACTTCCAATAGTACTGTGGGCATGACAGAAAAATTAAAAAAAGTAAAAAGAAACTGCATGCTTTGGCAAGACCAGACAGCATCATGAACGTATGGAATTAAATCTTAACATAAAAATATTTTCAGGGTTTGATGATTAAATCCTTGCCCCCGTTTTCATGTCTGTTTAATTTCAGTTTGAGCTCCAATTTTTACATCTGTCACGACTGCCCACGTGGGCACTTCTGGAAAAACCAGGATGAAAACTGCTTTGGGATGAGCACCAGGAGACTTCACAAGGCATTGCAAGGCTTGAAGCAGGAATGGCTTGGAGGACACAGGAATTCACATGGTCAGGTAAGGACCAAAACTCCCAATAAAAAAAAAAGTCAAGTGCATTGCATGAAAATGCCCCAATAGTGAGCAAAAACCATGCAAGAAAATGTGGAGCGGCAGTGGAGAGCAGCTCTGAGATGGAAAGTGAACATTCCCCACTGTGCCAGTGACATTATCCACAGCCTCTACTCAAATCTATGGCCCAAAAGCTCATTCAGGGAGAAATTTAATCAACTTTCCAGAAAGCCCTCTACAGAGCTGGCTCTGAAACAAAAGGGACAGGTAATTAATAATCTCCAAATTAAGACTGAAGTATACCAATGGTATTTACATCAAGCACTTCATCTTTAAGAATGCATGAAAAAGGACAATTTGCTTTTTAAGGGTGTCCTCTAAATCCGGCATACAGATAAAATACTCTGACATCCTGGATTTGTTTCAAAGCTTTTTGAGAAACACACACAAATAATTCAGATTTAGTCAATTTTATTTACAGTTTGTTTTTTTTTACATTTCAGAGCATTACACAATTACATATCTCATTTTTCTGACCTGCAAACAGATACCTTAAACGGAAATATTAAAAAAAAAAAAAAAAAGAAGGAAAAAAAAAAAAAAAAAAAGAAGTTAGATACATCCAAAATGCAACAATTACACATCTGACAATTCACAAAGTGTAATTTACTAGGACGTATCCTAAGAATTTAGGAACAACCAGTCAGGAGAAAATCTGACCAATTTCAGCAATTGATTATTTACACATTCAAAACAAAGCCTCTCTTAAGCTAAACCTCCAGGCAAACGGCCTGAAAGATTTCTTCAGGAAGAAAGACCAGAATGATTCACACCTATGCAGCATTAACAGCCCTTGATCCCAAACACTGAGGCCTCCTCAGCTTTGTCTTAGAGCTACAGGCATCCCTCGACTTCTCCGACCCTGAAGTGATTCAGTTGTGCCCCCATGTGCATAGAAAGGTTGAGTGTTTAAGTGGTCACTACGATAAAACCCCATTTAATCTGGTCTTTAAGTCACTAAAATCCTTCTTCCTTACACCTCGGAGCACGTCTCCAATGCCATTTAAACCGGCCCGCTCAGACCCACTGGGCCTGGCCTGACTAAATTCATTAGAGACTGGTTAAAAATAATCTTTAAAGACCATTTAGACAAGGCTTACATTTCTACACTTCCCTGATGGGCCACCTAATAAAACAAAAAGAAAAAAGTCACAGCTACTACTTTCATCCCTCGTGTCAACCCTTGCCCACACAGAACTAGTTATATACTGGGTAGAAACTACTAAAAAATTCCCTGCAAATCAGCTGCCTTCCAGCTGAGGCTATGGCTCCTATGCATCGGGTGGTTGAGGAGGTTTGGTTTGTTTTTTGTTCTTTCTTTCTCTTTTAAAAAAAAATTCTCACTTGAAAAATACCTCAGAGTCCTGACTTTTAGGCTAATTTTGATTGCGTGCTCAATTGGTCTGAACCGTCACGACCCCGCCGCGCGCGGCACGAGTCTCGTGTGGAAAGAGTCAACCAAGTGCAACTTCTGACTTTGCCACGTCCTTCCTGGCACCTCTCCCTAACCTGGCTACGGATTTGGTGGAGCCTCCAGGTTTCTTGCCTACCTTACTCTCCACGTTCACGTCTCAAACTGCGTCAGCAGGGCCCGCACCTCGGGCGTGAGCTGCTTGGCAGCCTTGGCTGCCTCAGTGACGGCCTTGCGGTACAGACCCTTTCTCTTCTTATTAAAGCGCAACTGGAAGCTGTCTAAAAAGGGGGAGAGCTGTGCAAGAGCAAGGAAAGACGTGGTGGTGGAGCCAAACCATGAGATACGAGCCTCCTGGCGCACCAGCAGCCCGGTATCCTTGCGGCTCACAGTTATGGTAAGGATACGGGCCGGCCACCAAGGGAAGCCATAAATCTTGGCCCAAACAATGTCCCCTACACATACGGTCCTGCCATCTGGTGTGACACATTTAGAGACGTTTTTGGAAAAGACTTCTGTTTTCAAGGAATTACTGAGCTTTTTCTCTTCCTTCGAAGAGGAGGAGGAGGAGGAGGAGGAGGAAGAGGAGGAAGGTGCATGCATGCTGCCTGGAGGAAAATCAAAGCTTTCAGTAGAGCTACACTCAGAGTTGGTGGATTTCAAATCATCTGTGCTATCACTACTACAAACTGATGCACTGGAAGAGTCAGATTTCTTTTGATTAAGGGTCATGTAAACCGTTATATTGCTTTTGCTGCCTCTCTTGCCCAGTGTCTGCTGTTCATCCTGATCAACAGTTACATGCACTTCACTCGTGTCCTGAACCTCACTGCTGGCCTCTTCGGGGCCTTCTGAGGGGCTCTGGGTTTCTGAAGGGGCCTCACCTGCTGAGCGGGTGGAGGAGCAGCGAGACTGGGGCTTAGTTGCCATCTTGCCACTCCGTATTTTCTCAAGTCCTGTCTTGAGGGAGGAGTCATTCTCTTCGTTGCGATACCGCTGGGGCTTTAGGCGCAATCGGGGCGGGAGGGACCCTGAGCTGGTGTTCTGAAGACGCCGCGTGAAGTGGACCTTTGAATGTGCATTTTTGGAAGAGGAGGTTGCACTCTGCTTCTTTTGTGCCTTTTCTTTGGCCATTTTCAAGACTTCCCGAGCTTTCGCATGATCCATGTTTTTGCTCTGGAGAACTTTTTTTGTGTTTAACTGCGCTTTTGAAGTGTTTGCTTGTGCGGAAACTTTCACCACTCTGCTTCTGCCGTGGGCAATGTTCGAAACCTTGACCACAGCGTTCCTTTTCTGGCTTTCGTTTTGGCTTTTCCCATCCACCTTATGGTCAGTCTTAAGTTTTTTATTCACAGTAGTCACGCTCTCGTTTCTTCTCTTTTTACTGTCCTCGTATTTGGAAGAGTCACTTGCATTGCCACCTTTCTTGATCTCCTTTTTCTCTGCCACCACGCTGTTTTTGCACTTGTCGCACAGCACCTGCCGGGGCCGTAGTTTGATGGCGTTCATGATGGAAGTGGGTTCCTCCCTGTACATTTTCCGCTTGGGCCGCTTGATTTTCCGGGGTGGAGGCTGAGGTATTGACTGGTTATAGGTGTCCCTGATAAACAAAGGAGGAGGGTATGGCGCTCCCTCGTGAAAGAGGGGAGGTGGTTTAGAAGTCCAAAGGCTTTTAGCTATGCTGGGCTCCGATGGCTGCGTGAGGGAGGCATCGTCGGGGACGGCAGCATCGGCCTCGCACTTCACCTGCGCCTCCTCTTGGAATGGTTTGCTTTGGAGCTGCATGGCTTCAGGTTTGTCCTTGTACTCCCTTTTAGGAAATATGGTCACAGGGATTCCATGGGGGCCAAACCTTGAAGAGAGAGGGGGAAAAAAAAAAATTATCAGCATTTTGAGGGAATTTTCGCGGCGTTTGTCACAAAGCGTTTGAAAACCGCGAATCCAGGGGAAATCAAAGCTTCATATCCAGCCTTATGGGAAGCTCTGAAAATGCAAGGCACCAAAATGAAGTCAGTAGAGACCAAAAAAATCCACAACTTCACTTATTATCGGTTTCTCTTGTATCAACAAGACGCCCTGAAAATGTAACAAAAATATCCCCTAGGCAGCAGCAAAAGAATTAACTTTCTGCTTCTGGAAAATGCTTATAAACATATAAACTCACCCCAGCAACTCCCAGTCCACCCAAGCTCATTTTCCATACTAAGTCAACTTTATGAAAAGGCATCTTTGGGAACTTTTCTTCCATTTTTAGCACAGCAGAAAAGGATGAATGTTCCAGATTGAACAGAGACAACTCTGGGCTGCCTAAATCCTTGCAGTGAGCAGGGAGTGCCACCACTCTCCATATCCACAAAAGCTCAGCACCTGATGCATCACAGCCCAAAACCCCCTCCAGCCCAGTCTGAATTTCTCCCAGGAAAACTCCCCTTATTTCAACTCACTACAAACTATTCCTCGTTGTTCCATGAGCAAACAAGATTTTAAACTTTTCTCTCCTTTTCTGCAGACTGGAATTGCTGTAGATCAGGACAAAGGAGTAACTCCCCAAGATGTTACCCTCAGGTTTGTGCTGCACTGTGGCTGCTCAACAGCAACAACCCCTCAGCTGATTGAATTGAATTTTATTTACTTTTTTTTGCACAAGTGCCTCCATGTTGCCTTTGTTTCCTCAAAATTGGACTGATTTGAAAAAAAGTCATCATATGTTAGAAGGTTCTTTAGTGCCCCCAACAAAAACCATCACCTGTTTGTCCTTTTGCTTATCACAAGCCTCTTTTTGCATCCAAAACTGTAATGGAAGCAAACAACCTAGCCATGATTAAATTATCCCTCCAGTTTGCATAGCAGCAGCTCGTACAGACATTTTTCCAGCCTACAGTCTGGCATTAAACCACAAGAGACTTGCTCAGAACTAAGTTTTACATTCCCTAAAGACCCACAAGTCCATCAAGGGTAAAGAAGTTGCTTTTCCACAAATACTTTTCCTTCCACAGAGGATTGTGAGCAAGTCACTCAGTTCCAAGTAGGGCTTTAAAAGAAACTATCAGCTGACAGTAATTAAATTAGCAATATTTTCAGTGTTACTTGCATCAAGACCTTCAGCTTCTAAAAGAAAATAAGATCCAGATCCTGTCATTCACCACCTGATAAAGATTAGAGGATTTGGGAAAAAAAGTTAATCTATGGTAAAAGCTGAAAACAAGACAGGGCAAGATCTCTGCTGTGCAAATTCCAATGCCAAAGAGCACAAGAGCAGAACTAGGCAGGAGTGGGGTATCAAATGGGCAAACCCCCCACACACAAACATCCCTCACAGCTGCTCTCAGTGCCCCAGGAGCTGCATTTCCAGCATTTCCAGCCCCCCACAAGGCATTCCCAGAGCCAAGCCCTTCTCCCAGAGGGCATTTATGTGACTCTGTGGCAGGAAATGAAGCATAATGAGCTGTCACTAGGAAGGGGTGGATGAAGAGCACTGCAAGGGTTTCCAGAATGATCCCGTTCAATATTTCATCTCTCTTTTCCCCAGGTTTTCATTCTATTGCCTCACCAAGCAAAGCGTGCACGATTTGCACTCCAAAGGCACAAAGAAAGCTCAGCACATGCCTGGTACCAGGAAATCAAAGATTCATTCTGCACCTTCCACTTTCCCTTCCTTCAAGCACAAAACAGGCCAGAACTGAAGAACAGGAAGCCACGAAGGGGAATTTCTATCCAAGATGTAAACCTGCTTTAGTAAGGCACAAAACCAACCCAGAGCGAAGCCCTGAAGCCAGAGAGTCCCTCATGAAAGGAACTGCTTTAAAAATGAACCAGACTCTCCCAGCCCTGCCCACCTACAAATGAATGAAGTGGGCAAGCCAAGAACATTCATGGATATTGTGCCAGTTATGTATTCCTGTAAATGATGTGTTAATACAAAACATGCAATTAGTCAAGGCATTCCACCTGCAGGACAAAATACACTTGGTAAGCCAAGAGACTGAACATTATCTCCAGCAGCTCAGTGTATTGTGCCTTCTCTTGGCCTCACCCCACAGCAGACTGTGTCTATAAACAGTTTTTGATTATCTCTGTTTCCTCCCTGGCTAATCAAGTTCTCCAGCAACTTGGGAGAATGACACGAAAAACTAAGAAGAGAAAACAAGGGCAGAAAAAGTTGCAAATGAAAAGGATACAGGAGAGAATAAAGACAAAGAACAAGGTAAGAAAAAAGGGATTGTTTTTCCTAAGAGAATGATGCCTTTTCCTGCTCTTAGGAAATAAAGGCTCAGACAGGGTCAGAGGGTTGGGGTCGTTTCCCTCGGTATTTTAATAGGATCCCATTCCATGGCTTCTGCCCTCCAGGTAGAACGCGTCGCCAAAGCCCCGTCCCCCCAGTCGAGTGTACAATTAAAGACTCTACTCATTAGCAGATCTACCAGGAGGGCCCAAGAAGGGGCTGGGCTGGGCTGGGCTAACTTCTAGTTTACAAAATCTGTCCTGCTAGGAGACCTTGAGGGCTCACGAAAACAGAGTGTTTGGTCTCTAACTCTCCGTGGTTCCAGGGGTGTTTGGTCTCTAACTCTCCGTGGTTTCAGGGGTGTTTGGTCTCCCGGCCCTACAAACACCATGGAACCGGGCTGAGCTATCACCTAAAGCATCACAAGTGTGCATGCTGATACTTGTGAATGCAGGGAACAGTGTGAGAAGTATTCAGAAGAAAAGCAGAAAAATCCTTCAGGCATCAAGAAGCAGCAGCATGAAGACATGTGAGCTTAAAGCTCTTCAGGCCAAGGCATGGCACGGCATCGAATTCGTTCTGCAGCAAGCACCAGTGTTTATTGCATGTACCAGAATTCAAGCCCTATTTTCACACCCCTGCCTGGTGAACCTTGACATCAACACTTCTCGTGCAACCACAGACATTTCTGTCACACCAACTGCAAGGCTGAACCAGTTGGTTGTGTTAGCAGTCAGACAGAAAAGCTGCAAAAGCATTTGGTTCATCTGCCACAGAGAGGCAGGAGGACTAAAAGGAATCTATAAAAAACGAAATTTAAAAACTCCAAGGCACCCAGCTCAGCTGTATCATGACATCCACTGATCCCCCAGTCAGTCACTGGCTGGCACCAGATCAGCTCTGAAGAGAAACCATTTCAGTTACCCCACAGTGAGACGCCCAACACGTTCCTTTTGTCACACGCTGCAGGTTTAAGTTCCACAAGGAATTGCCTTGTCTTTATTCCAAAAACAACATAATTTTTAAATATATTGATCCCAAGTATCACCTAACCCCACAAGATTTCAAGAATAGGCTTTTCTGGATGAAAGTAAAGATATACTGCAATTACTGTTTGCTTAAAATAAAAATCCCCTGGTGCCCAGGTTCCAGCTGCTCCCTGCCCAGCCCACTCCTGCCTCGTGTAACACTTCTACCTCAGACCATCACACCCCAAGGAATGGCAGGGGACCTAAAAGTGAAGTGTTGGAAAAACCCAACTCAGAAATAGGTATTTCACCCTCAATCCAAGGCAGTGCTGGGAAGCAGAGCCCTGCTGCTTCCTACCCATGGAAATCAGAGCCAGTTTTCCATGGTGCCAGCTCCTCTTCTGCAAAGGTGTCCCAGCTCTTATTTGCCTTGAAAATGCACCTCTGAGAGAGGAAGGGTGAGATCTGTTGTATTACACTCATCTCTCAGAGGGTTTTCAAGCACCCAGGGCAATCAGCAGGATCTGATCCCACTGCTGCTGTAGGAACCCCTGCAATGAACATTTTCACTGGAACAGGAATAGCACCAGGATATCAGGAGCTGTTCTGAACTGAGCCTGATCAATTCTGGCACTGCAGTGATATCCACACTGAGAGCAGCTTTCAATTGACCAGGGTGTGCAGAGACAGAAACTGGGTAAAAACAGGGAGGCTTCATTTCCAGCTCCAAGTTAATTAACAGGCGGCCCTGGCACCCAAAAAAAAAAGCCAGGGGTACCAAACCCAGACCTCTGCCATTTAAAGCAAGAGAGTTTTGTATTACAGACATATAAACTTAAGGTAAGTAAAGCCACTTCTTTCAAATCTAAATCCTACAGAATTACCACAATGAATGCATATTACTGTTCCATTTGTATGCAAAACAGAACAGTTAAAGACTATTTTTTCAGAAATAACCATGAGAGATAAGGAACAAATCCCATTTTAACTCATGGCTGTATGTAGATAAACAAAGTACATAAACAACAGACCCTGGGGCAAAGTGTTTCTCATTAGTACCTAAAGTCTGAAGTTCTCATCTTTAGCCTCCAATGTCTGACTTCTGCTCCTCTATTAGGAGGAAAAGCCCCTTGTTCTGCCAAAGGAGAGAAGCCACTGAGCAGGCTCAGAACTATTTCCCATTTGTCTTTGGACACACTGAACTGACATCAACAAAGCAGAGAAACCCGAGTTAAAGTGTTAAATCAAGTTTGTGGTAAATGACTGATCAAAACTCATCTTCACCACCAAGGCAGTGCAGAAATCTCCTGTTACCTTTTCTGCAAAAGCCAGGGCAAGCAACAACTGAAGGCACTTGCACTGCATGGCTGGAAGTTCCAGAGTTTAATAACATGCTGAAAGAACTGTGGAGATGTATTTAATGCATCTAAACTGAGGGTTTAAATTATAACATTCCATGCAATACACAGTTAGATCAGAGCTAGTTGAACACAAAGTTTTGCAGAACTCCTCAAAATAACCTGCATTGGAAACACAGATTATGCAACAACCTATTTTTAATGAAGGATTTACTTGGTGTGATAAAGCACAAGATGGAATATATTGCTTTAAGTGCCCGCACTTTTTCCTGAAAAAAGCATTCCCAAAAGCCAATCAACTCCATGGTTTATTCACCTCCTGAGCAGTGCAACACCAGGCTAAATAGACTAGAAAAATGCACATTTCACTGAGAGCTCTGAGCACATGGCAAAGGACTGCAGTGAGAGTGACCCTTTGGAACAGCACAACATGAAGACAAGACAGGATGCTTTGAGTTCAGGCTTCCCATTAGCTACCATAATGGCACACCTATAAAGCTGAAGGTTGTTTTAAACTGAAATATCTTTTAATTTTTACATCTGCTGCCATCATTAGCTGTCAGCTGTATTTTGAAGCAGACACTCTGCTGATACATTTGCTGTGGTGTATTTTGAAGGATTATACCTTCAATATTCTCTTCAAGATCATCCATGTGCCAGAGCCAGGACATATGGAAGAGAATGATATCATTAAATAATGGATGAATTTAAGTGTCGAGATGGCCGAGATTCATCAGGCCCAGAACAGAAAATAAACTGAAAGCAGAAACTGCCACCCCTGCCCTGTCTCCCAACACCCTGAGCCAGGCCCAGCAACCCTGAGAAAGCCAGGACAAGGCAGGCTGCTGGGATACAGAGAATTCCACAAGGAAGGACAGATCAACCATCACCTGTCACATCCCAGGCCAACAAAGAGCAGCTGAAGGCCACAGAACCCTTCAGGAAAGGAGAGGCTGAGCCCCAATCCACACCCCAATTCTAACCCTGCCCTCTAAGGGAAGCTCCTTTTGACACCTTCAATAAAATCTCTGTCAGTCACAGGCAAACCACACCTGAATTATTCTCTGAACCACACTCCCATCACACCTGAGCTTCCCACGTTGTGGGGATAATAAAACAAATGTCAGAGCAGTGCTGGGGCTGCTCCTTAAATGCCAGAATTTCACCAAGCTCCTCTGGGCTCCTGAGAAAGTCCAGAAGAGGGCAGGTGACCTGGGGAACTGAGTGAACTTCATTTCAAAATAAAACAAACCAAAACACACAAGCCTGAGTCACAGACACTTGTTTACTGTCGAGAATGTGCATCCCAGAACATGAGGCCTCCTACAAAACCCAGTCCTTCCCCAGACAGGGATGAGCACATGCTGTCCCTGGTTATTAAATGAAAGAGCAGGGACAAATGTACCAGATTTTTTCAAGTGAGGCTTCTGCTGTTTCCTTCTCACATCATTCTTTTGCAGCAGAAGCTGAATTAACAAGCTGGGAGAAGCACAGGATTCAGGAGTCAGTGCTGTACCTGGAAGCTGCTTCTGGGATTGCAAACTGCCCATAAAAGTTTATTTTCCTCACACAGCTCAGGCACACCTGGGTGCAGGAAGTCCTTCCTTATCTTCCATAACCAAAGCCCAATAAAGATATCATTTCAAACATATGTCTGCTAGGAACACCCTGGCCATCTTTTGGGTACCTAACTGAGGCTCTTGGGTCACAAAACAACTTTTTGCTCTCTCCCTCAAGAACTATTAACGAACACACACCAGTGAGAAGGGAACTGGTTTAGAGAAGACACATGTCCTTCACATCTGCAGCATTAGAAGAGAAATTTTAGTTAAATGATAAAGCAATAAAAAGGCCAAGTCCTGACTGTTGGCAAAACAACAGAACATAAATTTAATCCTCCCTCCTCCCCTAATCTTTGGGAAGAAAAAAAAAAATCCTACGCAGAAATAATTATCCTTTTCTGCAGAAGAACAAATTAAAACCACAACTTCTTAATCCTGTATTTTAAGACTTACAAATGCTACACTTCTCAGGTATCTCCTTCCCACCTACTTCCTGCAGGTGCAGAGCAGGATTTAGTGAGCCAGCAGGTGGGATGGCCATCTCCTGCCCCCTGAGCAAACAGGGAGTGAGCAATGCTGGCTGCAGGAGCTCACAGGGACTTTAAACCCCACAGAACCACCATGGGCTGGGCTGGAAGGGACCTCAAATCCCATCCAGTGCCATGGGCAGGGACACCTCCCACTGTCCCAGGCTGCTCCAAGCCCCGTCCAGCCTGGCCTTGGGCACTGCCAGGGATCCAGGGGCAGCCACAGCTTCTCTGGGCACCCTGTGCCAGGGCCTCCCTACCCTCCCAGGGAAGGATTTATTCCCAATATCCCATCCATCCCTGCCCTCTGGCACTGGGAATCCATTCCCCTTGTCCTGGCACTCCAGTTCCTGAGGAAGTTCCCTCTCCAGCCTCCCTATCCCTTCAGATCCTGGAACGGGCTGAGAGGTCTCCACACCCCTTCCTCCCCTCCAGGCTGAACATTCCCAGCTCTCCCAGCCCATCTCTGTAGGGAGGATGCTCCTTTCAGTCCCCTCAGCAACTCTGCAGCCTCTTCTGGACCAGCCCCAGCAGCTCCAGGTCCTTGCAGTGCTGGGGCAGCTCTGCAGGTGGGCTCTCGCTGAGAGGGGCAGGATCCCCTCCACGCTGTGGGGTCAGCCCTGGATATGTTGCATTTTTCCCCACCCATTTCTCCTCCCTGTGTGAGGCTGCTGCATTGCCTGTCTCTCCCATCAGGGCTCCACCAGGCACATCCACCCCAGGAACCCCAGCAGAACCCCACCCTTGCAGCATAAAGCACTGCACAGGTCATGGCAGCAGCACTAACCAAGTTTAACAGTGGGAACACATCCTTAATTTGTGCAATGAGCCTTCAGAGTGACCACAGCGGGGACAGGCTCCTCTCCAAATGAGGATTTACTGCCTAACAAATGGGTTTGGCACTCAGGACATGTGGGGTCCTATTTGCTGCTGGCTTGCAGAATCAGGTACAGGAGACTGCCATGGGTACAGGCAGGGAAATGTTTCCTTAGCTCATATAAATGTAGGGATAAAGCCCACTGAACACTCAGTATAAACTCCTAGAGGGATATCCCATTTCCAGGGGTGGGAGAGGGAATCAGGCTCCTCATACAAATATCACTGGCTTCATATCAAAGTCACCAAGAATAAAATGCAAAGTCAGGGCATCATCTCAACAATGGAAAAAAATACAAGAAAACAACCAAAAGCCCCTTCAGAATCACAAATATATGGGGACATTTTTGCTTTTCTCTCATTGTGAAGTTCGAGTAATTCAGACCATGACTTGAGAAGACTGAAAAGTAAACAGGTTTTTAAAACAGTCACTTAAACTTGCTCTTCTTAGTACTGTATGGAAGCAGCACCTTCAGTGCTCTGGAGGGTGCAGAGGGGAAAGAGAAATTAGGATCAAAAAAGGAATAAGAATTATTTCCTTCTGAGCACACAAGGAACACAGCATTAGCATGTGCAGTGAACACAGCCACTGAATGAGTAAATTCTAATACAGATTGTCACTTCTACTTAGTAAGAACTGTCACTCTTAAAATATTGATCCCTCTGGCATTAGGAAAAGTTTGTGAGATTATTCCCATGCATTTGAATGAGACAGATTTCAGCAACCACCCATCTCCCATGCTGCAAATCCCAGTGTTGTCTTGCAAATGAATGGAATTTAGGTGGCTTTCATTTAACCCTGCCCTTCTTTTTGCTTTTTAGTCCAGTGGAAAAACTTGTACAAGAATTCCAGGGCCTGCCACAGGTACAGAAGGAAGTTCATGAAAAATATTCATGTTCTGCAAGTCCAGGTGCTGCTACACCAAACAAAAATAAACAGATATAAGGAAGAGCTAAACAATACCACCTGTTAGTCACCACAGAAGTGGTAAAATGGAATTGCTGGACACACAGGCAACACTTTTTTATGAAAATGCTTCCATTTCTTAGAGGTAGGAAGTTCTTGGACTATTTCTAGAGCTTGTTTTCCACTGCATTTCCTGCTCTGAGACATCTGATAAGAGACTCCTGTTATCATTATGTTGTCACCAGCCAAATATTACAGACCTTATGTCTCAAACTCAGTTCTTCTTATCCAGGCCCTCTGTAGAGACTGAGAATTTCAATTTCCCCTCCTGGATTCTCATTCAAAAGCACCTCAGAAGGAATAAATGGCTCCACTGCCAAGAGAACCCGGGAGGGACAGCCCCAGGCTTCCTGTAGGGCTTCTCCACAGCTCCCACTGCAAAGGTTTCTCCCAGGAGCTGTGCTTGGACCAGGGAGGCTGGAGATGCTCCCACCAAGGCACAGCAGCAGCAGCAGCCAGCCTGCAAACCGAATTTTGCTGCAAAGAGCTGCAGGTCTGCTGCATGCCAGAGGCTCCTCAGTGCACCAGAACGTGCGGAAACATGGGGCGTTTGTGGCCAGGGTGTGTTCAGGAGGACAGGATCCCTCCCAGGAGAAAAGGAGAAGCTGGAATTCTCCTGCACTCCTGGAAGCAGAGGCTTTGTCACCCCCCACCCTGCCCAGGGCATTCTGCTGGGACAGCTCCAAACCTACAAGAGAATTTGTGTCACCCAGGATTGCACTCCATCTGTGTCACTTCCTGCCCTGCTCTGAGATGCTGTTTCACCCTGCAAGGGATGCAGTTTTGCTCAGCATTTCACACCTCATCAAGTGACAGACTGAAAACGTCATTCCCTGACATTATCCAAAACTTGGGGTTCAGGACAGGCCTTTTGTGTCAAAGCCCAAGCAGGCAGTGAGCCCCAAGCCAGAAGTGCTGCTCCCCACAATTTCCCTTTTAGGAAGCACTGACAATATTAATATTCCAGGAAGTTGCTGAACAGCTACTAACAACATAAAAGGAGTGATAAAAGACATTTGTCCACACACAGCTTAAATCTTGGGGGAAAAAACTGCTGCATAGTTTGCATACCGATTATTTCAAATAATAACCTTGCTTAAATTTCACTTTTCTCTCGTGAACTCGCAGAGCTCTTACATGTCTAGAAAAAACCCACTAAGACGAAGAAGTATTTTCACCTGCTGATAGAACCTAGACTGTGTCCAAGATACCACGATTTCTGGTCTCCCAAGTGCTTCTCATTATTGAAAGACAGTGAAAAAAAGCAAACCCCAAACCCTGCTGTCCGGTAAGTTATTCAGAGATAGATAAAAATCCCCCCGCCCACAAGGACATTTAAGAACCATGAAACTTCATCCCGGAGCAATCAGTACTAATTAATAACCGCAACAGCCTAGCTGGAAAACCATTATTCTGGAAAATAGTACGTACTGAAAAAGAAGGTTACCTAGGCAATGTGAGCCCGAACGAACAGGGCAATCAGCTCTCTGGGGCTGTTCTGTACAAAGACTGCAATAATCGCCACGCTCTGTGCTCGGCTGCTTCTCCCGGCACGCAGGGATGCTGCTGCAGGCCTGGGAAGCCCAAAGGCTGTGCCCAAAGGCTGTGCCCCAAAGGCTGTGCCCCAAAGGCTGTGCCCCAAAGGCTGTGCCCATGTGCTCGCCCCTCTCCCGGCTCCCCCGTTCTCCCATTCCCCCGCCCTGCCCATCCCCGGCTGGAGGGGTCGAGGAGGAGGAAGAAGAGGAGGAGGATGCCCGGGAGCTGCTGCTCCGCTCCCCGGGGTGGACGCGGGGGCAGGAGCCGCTTGGACGGGGCCAAGGAGGGCTGGGATGGAATGGGAAGCGATGGGATGGGAGGGAAGGGAAGCTGCAGAGCCCACGAGGGTCCCGGCGGGGCCGCCCCCATCCCGCCCCCGGCGGCTCCGGGAGCGCTCCCGGGCTCGGCGCTGGGTGGGGGCTCGGGCTCGGCTCCCCCCGAGCTCTCACCTTTTCGAGAGGTCCATGAGGACCCCGGAAAAAAGCTTCTCTCCCAGCCGGAACGAGACCACCAGGGCGTCCTCGATGATGTGGTCCAGGGTGACCCGCACCTCGGAGCCGGGCAGCAGCGCCGGCGCCTCCGCCTCCCCTCCGCCCGGGGCCGCGGGCACCGCCGGCTCGGGCTCCACCGCGGCGGCGGCGGCAGCATCCGGCTCCTCCTCCTCCGGCCGGGGCGGCTCCTCCCCGGGCCCCGCGGAGCCCCCGGCAGCCGGCGGGCAGGGCTGCGGCGGCTCCCGGGCCGGCTCTGGCGGCGGGCAGGGCTGCGGCGGCTCCGAGCACCCCGGGCTGGGCGCTGCGCGGGGCTCGGCCCGCGGCGATTCCGCGCCCGGGCTGCGCGGCGGCGGCGGCTCCTCCGTCCGTCCCGCGTCCGGCTCGCGAGTCCCGCCGGGGCTCCGGGCGCGCTGCACCGGCGGCGGCTCCTCGGCCTTGCCGCCGTCGGCCTCCTCGCCATCCGGCACCGCCGACTCCACGGCCTCGCTGACGGCGGGCAGAGGGTCCGCGCCGGCCTCGCTGCCCGGGATCGGCTCCATCTCGGGCTCGGCCTCGCCAGCCCCGCCGTCCCCCGGCACCGCCGCAGTCGCCGCCGCCTCCGCAGCCATGGCCGCCATTTTCTCCGCCGCCTCCCTCCAGCAGCGGGAGCGACGGCCACGGCCCGCGGGGAGGGAGGGCCCGCCCCCCGCGCCCGCGGGCGGCGCCCTATTGGCGGGCGTGCCGCAATGCCGCACTCCTATTGGGCGGCACATCTGTCCATCCAACCCCGCTGGAACTTCTCGTTGGCCAGCGGGGGCTTCATTCAGTGCAGAGTCGGGACGGGGGGGAGGGGGCGTGGCTTAGCGCTTTATAGGTCGCCGGTGAGTGGAGGGGTGGGGCTTGTGGCGCTGCTCCGCCTTCTGATTGGCCAAGGGAGGTGTCGCTCCCGAGGGAGGCTCGTGATTGGCGGCGCCAGGTGTCTGTCGCGGGGCGGGAAGCGGGGCCGGGAGCGCGCGGGGGAAGATGGCGAGGGCGGGAGGGCGGCCATGAGGGGGGAGGGGCCGCCCCTCAGAGGGATCCCGTCGCTCCTCAGCTCGGTTCGGTCGCCCTTCGTGAGATCGCCCTGGAGCGGCTCCCCCGCGAGGCACAGCCCGGCGCTGCCTCCTGCGTTGTACACTGCGGGCAAGGGAGCTGCTGGTCCCCGTGCTGCGGGAGCACTGAGGGGGCGACGCTAGGGAGAGGGAAGATCACAGAATATGCTGAGTTGGAAGGGACTCACCAGGATCATCAAATCCCACTCCTGTCCCTACACAGACACCCCAACAATCCCAGCCTAAGCATCCCTAGGTGTCCAAACACTCCTGGAGCTCTGGCAGCCTCGGGGCCGTGCCCATTCCCTGGGGAGCCTGGGCAGTGCCCAGCACCCTCTGGGGGAAGAACCTTGCCCTAAAATCCAACCTAAACCTTCCCTGATATCCAATCTAAACCTCCCCTGACACAGCCCCAGCCCTTCCCTCGAGTCCTGTCCTTGCTCACCACAGCGATCCGTGCCTGACCCTCCTGTTGCCCTCACCTGGTGTGGGGAAGGCAGAAAGAAAGGCACCTTTGGTGAGGAAAATCAGCACTTTGAAGCGTTAACGACATGAATCAGGCACATCAGGTAAAAGTGGAAAACGCAGCGTCGAAAGGGGAGAAAATGAGTTAATAATTTCCTTCTACTCCAGCGGGTTCCTCCCAGCCCCGTCCAGGCCGGCCTCGACACTCCCGGGGATGCGGCGGCCGCTCTGCGATACAAAAAATTCACATTTTGCACTCCAAAGTTTGCAAAAGCCGAGTTCCAGGCACCTTTCAGGCAGGGGGGCAGAAGGGTCGTGGCCCTGGCTACAAAGCAGAGAGGTTTTATCCTGTGATGATATTTCCGTAGCGCTCTTTGTGCTCAGGACGCTCAGCCCCTGCTCCCTTCCCCGTGGTTCTGAGCAGAGAACAGGGCAGTAAATCCTGAGCCTACGAGAAATCCCCGACTAACACAGAAAGAAACTAAAACTGCTCAGCCCTGGAGCTGATGGGACTGCTCAGATCCAGCAGCTCAGCCCGGCAGGCTCTTCGTTATGTTAAGCTCGGATTTATGTGAAGGATGGGCATAAAAGGGAAGATTTCCTCTTGCAAGTCTTCTTCTGGAACGCACCTTTTCAGCAGGTGTTGCATGTGGAAGACAGTGGCCATTTAAATGCAAATTGTTGGGTTTTACATCCCCCGGAGTGCCCGGCAATTCCTGTGCTCCATAGGGAGCAGAGTGGGTGTATGCCTTGTTCTCTGCTTCGCTGCAGTAACAGCAGATTATGCGCTTGACCCTACTGAGGGATCCAAATAAAACATGAACGGCTCCTGTGAATGCTGAAAGGTGCCGTGTGTGCTTTTACAAAGAGGCAAATAAGGACATTTTTATCCCAGAATAATGCCCCACAGAAATACCGTACCATAGGCGACCCTTACATTCAACCACGCCAACACAGGAATGTGAATGCACGATGGAACTCATAAATTTAACAAAAAAGCCTTCACTATATAATTTTTTTTCCATACCAAATACCTTTGATCACCATTTAATTTCTATTTATTTCAAATCTAACCTGTAATCTCCTTAAGACAGGATTTGCCTTACAGTGGCTGGTGTGCAGAGTGGTTGCATAGCTGGAATCTCTTCTATCCTGGAACCTTTAGAAACCGCCAAAATAAAACTAATTAAGTTAATGAAACAGATTGCACTAGCACACTCTCTGTAAATTAAAACAACTCTCTCTGTGTTCAGCAAGTGGCAGGAAGGACAGAAGTGAAGAAACGATAAATTACAGAGAGGAACGGAGACAATTGGAGGGAATAAAACAATTAAAATGAAGGCAGGAAAGATGCTGAGCTCCATCAGGGTGAGTTGCAGTAAATTGTGGGGATGGGCAGCTGAGGAAGGTGTGAGTTTTGTGTGAGTGAGGGGATGTGGGGCAGCAGCAGATCCCACTGGAGCTGTGAGCATGGAATTGTTTGTGTGGGCAAGCTGGGATGTGAGAGGGCTCTGGGGCAGAGGAGCCTTTAAACTCAGCATTAGAGATATTGATTTGTTCTGCCATGAAACTGCACTCTGGGAGTGTGAACAGTTCCAGCAGGTCTGAGTGCTTCGGGTAAGAACTGCTTGGGGTGGGGTGTGGGGGTTTTAGGTGCTGGGCAGTGGGAACATCACTCTCTGGGCATCAAGTTCCCTGGAAATGCACTGCCATGGAAGAGCCTGCACCCAGGGCAAGGCTTTAAGGAGCAATATTCATAAATGGAGAGCAGTCAGGGTTCCAGTGCAGCCAAACCCCTGACTGCAGCTTCCCTCAGCGTCCTTGGAGCCAGGAGCTGCCCCTGGGAATTGCCCGGTGCTGGAATTTGTGGTGCTGCTGCTGTCCAGGGAGCTGGAGATGTCCCAGTTCCCTGTGCTGTCCTTGCTGCAGCTGATCTGCCTCAGTGTGGGCACCCAGGGCTCTGGAGGGGTGTGTGGGTTTATAGGGACGCAGATCCCTCTCCTGACACCTGCACTGGGCTGGAGGAGCTTCAGAGAGGAGGTTCCCAGTCTGGAGTTCCAAGAGCCCCACGGAGGCTTTGGGAGTCCCCAGTTCCACGATGAGGTTTTTATCCTCACTGCAGCCTGTGCAGGCTCTGCTGCAGGAGCACACAGCTCTGTTCCCCTTCTCAATCCCAGCTGCAGTGACAGTGGCTTCCTGTGCCTGCCACAGTGACAGCGGCTTCCTGTGCCTGCCACGGTGACAGCAGCTTCCTGTGATCCTGGGCAAGGCCACCAAACCCTCCCCGAGGCAGGTTTAGTGTTCACAGCTTTACACAGTGCTCATAAATCCACTGGTCAGCGTTTTCAAGGCATGCTCTGCTGGTGGGGAATGTTCAAGGCTTTCCAAGTTGAAAAGGAAAAGTGTAACCAGTGAAACCCACTGCACGTGAGCAATGCAGAGGGATGCAGCCAAATAAACTGAAAGTAAATCTGGGTCTTGGTTATTGCTGCAAACTCACTGCTCCTCTAACAGGATGGGAATGTAATGCTCTTACAACAATTGTTAATTGTATTTAAGCTGGATCGAAATTTGTTAGTGAATTCTTACAGAAAATTGGTTTGGGGTGAGAGCATCATCAGTCCTTCCTGTAATGTTGGTGCCTGATTTCTGTGGCCATGTAAACACGGAGCTCATTTTATTGGGTTCAGGATTGAGGACGAAAGGATTTGGGAAACCTCACTGCAGGCACACACGCCCCAGAATTCTGCCCTGCAATCTGAAAAGTCAATGATGTGCTGCATTTCTTCTGAACAAGAGATGAAGTCAACGAGTGGGGCTTTACCTAATGTCCATTAGTATGATTGAGATGAATTTCCACAGTTGGGGTTGCTTTAAAAAAATGGTAATTGTGAGGCCGTGGGGTGAAGGACTGGCACTGCCTCACTGCTGACACCTCACACTTGGTAATTGTGAGGAAATGGAGTGTGAAGGTACTTCCTGCCTTATCTCGTAATCTCACTGGTTTCTGCCTTCTCCTGAAGCCTGTGCAGCTGCAGGTGCTGGTGGCACCCACGCTGTATCTCCAGGGATTTCTCCATTCAGAGGAAATGGGCATCATCACTGGAGCCAGGACAGACTGGGAGGCCAAACTCAACGGTAGGTAAGGAAGCTTGGTAATTAATAGAGAATTCCTCATAAAAGTCTTCTGAGAAATTACAGAAGCCTCTTTAGCCACCAATATGTCAGAGCACCTTTTTTTGTTCCTTGTGGTGTTTCTGAGGTTATTCTGCATCTGCAGCCAAGCTCTGTTCTCATCCAGAGTATCCAACTGGTGAGGTGTGGCTTTTCCTCACCTGTGGTCCCTGGAGATGAATCCTATTTCAAACAGGAGTAACAGCAAGGGTAAAACCTTAATCAGAGGAGTGGGAATCCTGCACAGTCTGTTCTCATCGGGGTTTGGTGCTGACAGAGCTCAGGAGACAGGACAATAGAGGAAATGGAATTGACTGGTAATCATTTGGATCCTTTGTACTTCCCGAGCTGGAGGAGCAGCTGCCAACTGCCTGTGACACTGTGTCCTTCTCTCTGGCACTTGTGTGGAGCCTCAGCTCTGCTGGCTGTGAGAAATGGGCAATAACATTTCATTCACACAAGAGTGATGTGCTTTAATTACAGTGAAGGTTTAAAAACAACTTGAGGATGAAGTGTTGTGTAAGTGCTAAAATGTTAGCCTTGACAATGACACAGGGACCAGAAAATGGGTCTTTCAGATGCATCTAGTTATTCCATAAATTTCAAATTAATTTCTCTCCTTAAATGAAGAGTTATTGAGACATTCAGCTTTCTTGCTAATTGTTTGACTTAACCAATTGGATGGATTTCAGTAAATTGAGTGATGGAGACAAATGTGTTCTCCAGCTCAACATTGTCCGACATGCAACAGTTAGAGATGGACTGGCTGCAGATCAGAGCCAAGCACTGCAGGTGCTCACCAAAAGGGAACAAATTTGTACTGGGATTTCCTAGGGAGATTTCAAAAAGGTCTGTAAGAGGCTGTCCCTGCTGAAGCCAGCTCACCTTCATGGTTTACCTGAGTAAAACCCAGTAACTCTTGTCTCACATCCTTGTCTGCTTTTCCATGTCACTCAGAACTTGTAGGTTTTGTGCCTGGATCTTCCTGGGGTCCCACAGTGTGTGATGGGGACACTGCAGAGCCAGGGAGTCCCACAGTGTGTGATGGGGACACTGCAGAGCCAGGGTCCCACAGTGTGTGATGGGGACACTGCAGAGTCTGGGATCCCACAGTGTGTGATGGGGACACTGCAGAGCCAGGGTCCCACAGTGTGTGATGGGGACACTGCAGAGCCAGGGTCCCACAGTGTGTGATGGGGACACTGCAGAGCCAGGGTCCCACAGTGTGTGATGGGGACACTGCAGAGCCAGGGTCCCACAGTGTGTGATGGGGACACTGCAGGGCCTGGGATCCCACAGTGTGTGATGGGGACACTGCAGAGCCAGGGTCCCACAGTGTGTGATGGGGACACTGCAGAGCCAGGGTCCCACAGTGTGTGATGGGGACACTGCAGGGCCTGGGATCCCACAGTGTGTGATGGGGACACTGCAGAGCCAGGGTCCCACAGTGTGTGATGGGGACACTGCAGAGCCAGGGTCCCACAGTGTGTGATGGGGACACTGCAGGGCCTGGGATCCCACAGTGTGTGATGGGGACACTGCAGAGCCAGGGTCCCACAGTGTGTGATGGGGACACTGCAGAGCCAGGGTCCCACAGTGTGTGATGGGGACACTGCAGAGCCAGAGTTCCACTCTCCCCTGGGTCCCTCTGCTCTCTTGTGATGCTTTTGAAGCTGCTCCAAAGGCAGGGGCGGGGCATAAACCACAATGCAGTCAAGTTTTTTAAGTGGTGCTTAAAAAGCAAAAGTACTGAAAGCCCAGCCTTGCCATGCAGTGTGTCTTTCAGTCAAAACCCAACCAAACCAACCCAAAAAGTAAGTCTCAGCTCTTCCTGAGGTGTGCAGCTCTCCTGGGAGGGATGAGAGCAAAGCCACTCTGAGCTGGGAGCTTCCCATGCCGTGTGATCACATCCCTGTGAGGATACTCAGGGTAATTTTCATTTCTGGTGTAATGCCAGTGATGTTTTAATCCAGTCCCACCGAGGATGAGCCTGTCCCTGTGCTGGCTGCAAACACTCACACACAAAAGCACCAAGAGCAGTTGCAGAGGTCATGGCCCATTTGTGTATGCAAATGTCCCTGTGCCTGACCTGCACATTTCATTTCTTTGTCAGATGCTCTATTCTCTGCCTAAATTTAGAATAAAAACTTGCAGTTAGCAATTTTCAGTGCCAGACTTCTTTTTCCCTGACTTTTTTGGGGTCAGATTTTGCTGGATGATCGGTTCTCATCCCTTCTTTGTCTATCTGTTTCATTTTTCTCTCTGTCTTTCCACAGAGTTCCCTTTTATCCACCCTGTTACTTCCTCAGGCCTCATCTGACGTGCTCAGTGTACCAAGTCAAGAAGTGCTGTCATCACAGGCAAGTATTTTCAGCTCTTCTGATTTTGAAAGTAGACCTTGGACTGTGTGTCCCTGTCTGCTCTGTGTATTTTTGCACTCTGGATAAAAATAATGAAGGGACCCTGGTGATGAATAAAAATGACAAGTTTGTTATTACTTTAAAATATAATTTTTGAGGAGTGAGGGGGAATATGTGAGGAAATAAACTCCCAGATTGCTCTCAGGCAGTGTTTGACCTCGGGTTCTCTTACAGACCTTTGTTCCTGTCATTGTCTCATGTTCTGGTTTCTCATGGAGTTTCAGTTGTGGAACCTCTTGTGCCAGGTGCATTTCAAACAAGGGATGTATCCCTGGATTTTATGGATATCTGGTAGGTATCTTCTCTTACCCTTTCCCAATCAAATTCCAAGTAGGATCAATTTCTGGAGTGCCCAGGCTCAGCCTGAATTGCTGTCAGAACTCAGCAGCAAATCCCAGCGTGGTCCTTTGCAAGTCACTTCCTGTGGTAAAGTCAGGTCAATTTTTAATTTCTCTTCCCAGGTAATCTTGTCAGTTCTGACTCTGAGCAAACACCATTTGCAAGGGGCTTGCACATCAAGAGAAAGAATCCTTCACCCCAAGAGCCTGCTCTGTTACCTTTCCAGGATTGCCAAGGGCTGGGAAATTGTGTTGCCCTCATTCAGAGACTCTCTTAAACTCAGGCCATGGCAAAAACATCCCATCACCTCCAGAACAAAGCAGGCTGTGGCTCTGATGCTGGGATCAATAAAGCCCTGGGATTTGTGATGGCAGGGTAGGGTGAGTGATTGGCAGCTGCTGCACAAACCCAGGGCAGAGATGATTGACATGAGAGGTTTGATAAGGACACGTGGTGATCTGTGCTAAAGGACAGTAAATGTTGGTTGTCCAAGAGTTCTGGGCAGTGTGGAGTTGGAGTGATGCACTCAGAATGGGAGCTCTGAAAAATCCTTCTCCTTGGTCCTGTCACAGACAAGTCCATAAAGTGACAAATGCCAGGAATGAGAACATCTCTGTGGGGTCATTCAGCTGTGGCTCCTGCACATCTGCCTGTGAGCAGCTCCAGAGGCAGGAGATGAATGTAATTAGAGCCAATCCTGATGATTGCAAAGCACTGTTTGTGCTTTTAACTGCATTCCCTGGGATCAGGGGCTGCATCTTGCCTTTGACCCTCTTTCTAGAGCTGGCCCAGTGAAACTCTCCCCGCTCACCCCTCAGCAAATAATAAAAAGAAGAATACAAACCTTCAACGACTGTGTCACCACCCTGGTGAGGAAATGTGTTGGTGCAGGCACGCTGCAACTCTCTCTATTCCCTAATCTAATCCCCCATGTGGGGTTTATCTCAGAGCAGGGCCCAGGCTGCAGTGCCAGGATGTGCTGCTGGGGCTGGATAATATTTTATTTTTAACAGTTCTTTCCCCACTGCTGCTGAAAACACCGTGCTGAGCAGCACAAACTCTGCTGGGCAAAGATACCTTTGCCAGCTTAAATTTATTTCTGTTCACTGGAACAACTGGTTGGAAGTGTGTGGTTGTTTCTGTTGGTTGTAGGCAAAGGTTAGGCTTCCAAACCATTGAGAAATGCTCTAAAAATGCATTTTCCAGGCACAGCTCATACCAGTTTAGAAAATACAGAAATGAAACCACAACAGAGGTACTTGATGCTGAAAAGGAAGCACCCAGTAATGACTGCTCTGCTGCAAGATTGTAGGGTTCCTCTGTTTAGGCTCGGCCTAACTTCTGGAATAAAAAGGGATGGAAAATTGTAAGGGATACAAATGAACTGAGCCATGCCATTGCAGTTGTTCTGAGGAAAAGATTGAGAATTGCAGCTGCTGTTTGCAAGCAATCTGCCCTTCACACAGGGCTCACCTCCTGATTCCTATCAGAGCCCCCTGGGTTTGCTCTGATGGCAGAGGCAGTTGGGTGTTTACTGAGTGTTCCTTCTCCACCTCTTGTACTTCAGTCCAGGACATTTCTGGGGTGCTCTGTTTGTTCTGCTTTGGCATCCCTTGGAATGACAAAAATGTTCTGAAATCTGGAATTTCGCACTGCACCTGTCAAGGGACTCATTTCTGTAGGAAATGCCCTGGATGAATCACACAATGCAAGGTGAGGGACTGGACCCCAAAAGAATTACCGGGATTGAATCAAGTTATCCCTTGATGAGAATGGAGAAGTCTCTGTCAGGATTCTGCATAAAAGTAGCCAAACCCCTCCCAAGTGCAGGAGGGGACAGGAGGAAGGAGAAAATCCCTTTTCCTCTCTGAGATGAAGAATGAGAGATGTAAAAATGCTAAATGGAATACAATCAGTCCTCACAAAGCATCCTCTGTACTCATCTCTGCTTGCAGGCACAGAACAGACTTGGCAACTGTCTCCTGTATGAAATGGGAAAGGTTTAAATGCTTGGGTAAGCTCTTCAGGCAAAATAGCTCCCTGCAGCTCAAACCCTGTTCTCTAGGACATTGTATCTGGGATGTGAAACTGTTTCTCTGGGTGCTCACCCTGGGTTCCTAGCCACGTGTGAGTGGGGTTTGGAAACCTTTATCTCTGTGGTACAGGGAATTTTTTGTCATTGCAAAGGGTTTTCTTCTGGGGGATAAATTTAATATAAAAGGGATTCCTGATACTCATGGTATTTTCTCCTCAGAATCAAATCAAATTGGCTGGTGGGTGCAGGCTTGGCCCAGCGACAGAGCAGATAAATCCTCTTGTGCCTGCAGACTGGAGGCAGGAATACTTTGTCACATCAGTAGTTGCAATTTGACTTTAGTTTTGCTTTTCTTCTGCCAATCTCAATTTGATTCGAATTTCTGAAGTCACCCAGGGTGAGTCAGATGTGGTCAGGCCAAAGGAAGTTCTTGAATCATTCCCAAAGGAGGGAAAACATGAGTCAGTTCCGAGGGTTCAGCACACTGAGCTACAAAGCACCACAGATCTTTCCATGGTTCAGTGGGGGAGAAGGTGCCCAGTGAGCCCAGACTGGAGATTTTGGATGGCAGGGCTCTGGTGCAGCAGGACTGGGAGCTGTGGGGGTGCTGGGGCTGGGACATGGGGGTTTTTCCGTGTTTTCACATGGAGGACACAATTCCTGGCATTCATTAGCATTGCTGCTGCAGCTGGATCAGCCTGGGTGCACAGATTGCAATTAATGCCAGTGCTTCCCCCAGAGCCCTGGGCAAATCTGTGCTCCTGACAGGGCCCACGGGGAGGGAAAACCTCTCCTGCAGAGCCTCATCCAGCACAGTGACACAGCAAAAGCCCTGTGTACATGTGCTTTGCTTTCGGATGCTGCTGCTCCCTGGGGCATTGCTGAGTCAAGAGGAGCTGCCACCGTGCAGAGCAGGCTCCAAGAGTGGGGCTACAAAATCAGGTGAAAATCCCTCATGTAAAGGCAGGAGCTCAGTGATAATTCTGCTTCACAGTCAGGAATGTGCCAAGGCCAGTCCCTTTCTTTGAGCTCCTTTCTCCTGTAGCCCATTGCTGCTGCCTCATTACCCCCCTGGCCTCTGGTGGCGCAGTAAATCTGGAGGCCTAATGGTGCTCAGGGCCCTTGGAGGACAGCCCTGGCTTTTCAAATATTCATTTCTATGCGGATCAGGGATGTCCCAGTCTGGCTGTAATCAGGGGAAGAGGGAAGGAGACAAATAATCACCGAACATGACTGTTTGGGGAGCAATTCCTGTCAAAGAAACAATCAGCAGCAGAGGTGGATGCGGGCTGGCCTTGCAGCCCCGAGCACAAGGAGTGATGTGGGCTTGTTTGATCCCCATCAGCTCTAATTGCTGCTTCCTTCACCCCCAGCCAGCTGCTGCCCTGGCTGGGCTGGGATGCTCTGGGAGCAGGGAAAGGTGCCAGGCTGGGGGAGCTGCCCTGCTTTGTGCACAGCATCCTGCAGGGCACCTCAGCCCCTGGGTGTTCTCCTGTTTCTCAGGGGGTGCCAGCTGTGGCAGGGACTGCACAGCTCTGCCTCAGCCCAGAGCCTGGCTTGTTGCAGGTGGAACAGACCTTTGGGCTGTGAAATCAGTTTGCAGCCCCTGGGAGCTGAGCTGATCCCAGCCTGATCTCACCCAGCTTCATGAGCAGTCAGCAGGAGTCACGGTCCCACTAATCCTGATTTAAACGGGAGTTAGAGCAGCGCTTGGATTCCACATCTCCAGAGGAATTCCTTGTGCCATCCAGACCTCATCAGAGTGTCCTGGGGAAAAAGATTTTAACGCAGGTGCTGTGCTGCGTGCTGGCACAGG
Organism: Eopsaltria australis; assembly: GCA_034509425.1. Lineage (NCBI taxonomy): Eukaryota > Metazoa > Chordata > Aves > Passeriformes > Petroicidae > Eopsaltria > Eopsaltria australis. The sequence goes on from JAVTVJ010001853.1 coordinate 98,993, forward strand.
AGCCTGGGGCTCAGGGTACCTGAGGTGTCAGCTCCCAGAACCTCACCTGTGCTCAGTCCTGGCTTTTATTCACAGGCACAGCTCCAGGCCAGGTTTTTCTTTATATTTTCAGGATAACAGCCCTGGCAAGGGTGTGTCCATCCCTTCACCCTCAGTGGGTAAACTCTACATTTTTCCTTGAAGAGGGATATTTAAACATTCAGATGATAATGAAGAAAAGAACCCGACCATACAAAATTTATATAAACTCATATCTGGCCCTGTGTGAAAAAATAATCCAGAGGCCACAGAGCTGCAGGGCTGGCTCAGCCAGGCAGTGTCACAGAGAGCTCTTTCTCTTTAATTTTTTATTTGGATCCTCTCTGTATGTAGGTCACAATGACTTAAAAGAGCAGGCACTGACCAGACAAAACCAAACCTCTCAGAACAAAGCCATTGTTGCAGGAGGAGGATTTTTTTCTCAAGCAAGACCCTGAACTAGCACTGAAGGATTGCAGAGCTCCCTGTGTCTGGCTCTGCTGGGATTCCCATTCCCAGGAAGGGCAGAGCTCATCCTCGAGTGCTCTGCTGGGCTGGATCCTGCCTGGGAGTGCAGGAGAGGCAGGAGCTGCTTCCTGACCCCTTGGAATCAATGCTGGCTGGGGTTCTTCGGGAACAGAGGGATGGGGAAGCCTCTCCCTGCAGCTCCCATCTGTCCTCCTGCTTTGTCCCAGTCCTGAGCCACAGGGGCTCAAGCCTCTCCTGCTGCTCCCACCCTGAGAGCATCATTCCTTGGGCAGCAGCCACTGCAGGGCTGCATTCCCTGCTTCCCTGGGGGAATTCCTGGGAATTCCTCCCTCCTGCAGGGACAGGCAGCCCAGACATCCCCGAGCTGCTTCCCAGCTTTCAGGAGGGGAGGGGAAACAGGTCCTGGCTCAGCCTGGTGCCAGCAGAGAACAGCAGGGAGCACCAATAACTGCAGGATTTATTCTGGGAGAGGAGGGGGAGGCAGCCAAGGGCTGGAGCTCAGAAGGTCCCAGTGCTCTGGCCAAGGAGCCCTAGGGAGCCCTGGCTTGCAAACAGTGCAGGGGGGCAACAGTGCAGATAAAAATCCCCCCAAAATTGGGGTGTGAACAGGCCCTGGCACAGATCACAAGTGAAAAAGCTCTGTAGAAATGCAGCTTGATGGGTTTGAGATCAACAGAAGACCAACATATTCCCCTCTGGGTTCAAAATCCAAATTATACACCCAGACTTTGCACCAGGGGGTTGGAAATGGAGCATCTTTAGGGTCCTTCCAACCCAAATCAGTCTGTGATCCTGTGATCCTGTGATCCTGTGATCCTGTGATCCTGAATTTTGTAAACGTGACACAAACCCCAGTTCTGATGCAGGCAGAGCTGAGGTGTTTTGGTTTCTTCACCTTTTCTGCCTTTCCCCTGGAATTGCCAGGGGAGGGTTCAGCAGCACGGAGCTGGCACTGGATGGTGCTGTGGCCCAGCACAGGTGAGTTCACCTGGCTGCCAGACAAATCCTGCTGCTCCTGGAGCCACCAGGGGAGCCACAGGGGCAGGATTCTGCATCACTCCCGGATGCAAATCCTTTTCAAAAGCAGATTTTGCAAGAGCATTTTGTGCCCGAGGAAGCAGAATTTTGGGAAGCTGGCTCCTGTCCAGGCACTGAGCTGAGCACCCAGGATTTTGAGCACCCTGAGAGTGACCTGTGCATGTTCCCAGTCTGAGCCACTGGGAAAGGCAAGTTTAGGTTAAAAATCAAATTTAAAAAAATAAACCAATTTCCAGCTCACAGAATGTTCTGAGTTGGAAGGCACCCACAAGGATCATCAAGTCCAACCCTTAAGCCCATACAGGGCCTGAACCCACAAACCTGGTGTTCTCAGCACCCTGCTCTGACCAACTGAGCCAATCTGCCACTTTTTAGGGGGTTTTTTTGGCCCCTGATGCTTTCCCACTGTTTAGCAGGGAAACAGCTGTTGTTTGGTACTCTGGAGCAAAGAAACTCTTAAGCAGAAGTTCAGATTTTGAAGTGTTTTCCTGATTTTTCTTCTGATTCTGGGAGGAATCTTTAAGAGAAATGTGGCTAATTCCAGGGTTTGAGAAAATCACAGCTGTTACCAACCCAGTCCCATTTTCCCACTTCTCCATCAATGTTGTTTGATTAATAAGAGCCAACTTAGAGCTGAGCAGCTCAGGAATAAATCAAACTGTAGAAGAAGGACACCAGATGTAATAAAAGCAGTTCCTGGAACCAGGAGATGCTCAGATCTGCTTGGTGTGGAGGTGGGGAGGGAACAGCACGTGAAATGTGTGTATTTTCTCTGCCACACAAGTATATTTTCTTCTCCTGATAAATGTATCCAAGGCAATATAAACAATTTCAAAGAGCTGAAAGAATGCAGTGAGATGTTGCTGTGAATCACACACATCAAAGCAGAGCTGAGGCCCTGTCTGAGGATTTCTGTGCAAAGAAAACTGGCTTTTCTTGTATTTCAAGGAAGGAAATCCTTCTCTGCTCCTCAGGCTCCGTCTGTCCCTGCACACTTCACTTGGACCAGCATTTTCAGTGGGGCACTTGCTAAAAGCTGCACTGGCAGAAGAAAAATTCACTCAACTATTGTTTTTTCCTGCAAATATTAGTTTCTCCTGTGTGCCTTTGGGATTATTTCAGATCAAATCCCTCTTTGGTTGGTTCCTGGGGTGGTTTCTCCCCAGCTCCAGGCAGGAGCTGCTCCACCTGAGCCTGTCCCAGGTGAGCTGCAGGGGAAGGAGAGCAGGAGAGGTTTCAGAGGGTGACACAGAGAGGAGGGGACTTGGAAACACCAAAATGTCAACTGCAAACCAGATGTGCCTTCAGAGAAAGAAAAGAGCAGTGTTTAAATGGAATTCTCCCTCTGCCAGAGCTCCGGGAATGCTCTGGAACAGCAGGATTTCTCTGGAAGGGGGTGGGAAGCCACAGCCAAGTGAGGAAATCCCAGTTAGATTCCCTGGAGGATAAGCTCCATTTGGAGCTCTGTTATCTGATGTGTCAGCAAGGACAATCACCCAGATATTATCAAGTAATAAAATCTTTACAGCACAGCCCATGAACTGTGGAGATCAAGGGGTGCCTTTGGGGTTTGCTCAGAAAAGTCCAGAAGAGTTGCAATGGTTCCTGTCCTTAGGGCTGTCAGTTATTAACTTTATTAGCACTTTCTATATTTCTATATAAGAAATCCATAAAGGGAGGGTCTTTTACTCCGTTTTTTTGACCAGAAGACTCTGCAGATAAAGCTGAATTATATCTTCTTTTTTAGCAACCTTTGAAATATTGTCTCTAGCAGACTAAAACCATTGGAGTTCAAAATATTCCACAGTGGCTCTTAATCCAGAGATGATACTTCAAAGGAATCCGAGCAGTTTTGTGGGAGCCAAATTGAGAGCAGCCAAAATTAGTCTTCCTGTGCCTTTTCAGGATAGACGAATCCAAACTGGCTTAACAAAATTCCGGTCTCCTGTTGTAGCTGTTAAAAATCAAGAGAGCTCCCCATGTCTGCTGTCCATCCCCATCCCATTTCACTGGATACCACTGGTAACATTTACTCCAGGATAGCTCATTAAAGGAGGAATCCTGGAGAAAGGAGGGAATTAAATTCCCAAGAAGTTGTGGTATCAGGCACGTTTTCCCCAGGTTTAGTTTTCTGTCTCTGTAATTCCCAGCCCAGACCTCAGCAGTTCCCCTGAGGTCCCACTCAGGGATCAGGAGCTCCAGTGCGATCCAAGCCCTTCCCAGAGAAGCTCTGCCAGCCTGTGCAGCCTGAATGAATCCTTTGGTTGTCTCGTTTTCTGGAAATTTCCTTCCTGGAGATCCAGACACACTGAAGGTTCTCCTGACAGAGTTTTGTCACACAAAATAATTGAATTTTCTTTCAGGGAGTCCCCAAAAATACGGGATTTGGGGAAGATCTGTGCCTTCCCCCTGCAGGTGTCTGTGTCTCTGGATGTCTGGTGAGCTCCTGTTTTTCCTGGTTTTGTTGGGCAGACCCAGGTCCCCTCCGGGGCAGGGCCAGGCTCTGTGTCACCTGTGCAGCTTGGCAGGTGCATTTCTGTGCAGAGTTTGAGCTCTGCAATGATCCAGCCCCATCCCGGTAATGAATTCTCTGCTCTTTAGGGCCGGAGAGCGGCAGCACCTCGGCCCAGACTAAACGGGCACTTAACAAGGCCGAGCGTAACAGGAGTCCCCTGGAACTACCCAGCACATTAACGCCAAATGAGCTCATCCTGAATTCATTAGCAATGATTACTCTGAGTACCAGAGGAATTAATAATCATTAGCATTTCCTAGGGAGGGCTGCGAGGAGCTGCCGGATGGGCTGGGTTCGGGCTCCGCAGGCTTTCCCCGGTTCCGTTCGCAGGGAGTCATTAACTGCAGCTCGGTGGTCACTGGAGAGTTCCCGCTGATGTTTTGAATCCCCACTCGCAGTTCAGCTGCAATCCAGCTCTAAAAGCACTTCAAAGCCCGGCTCTGCCCGCTTCAGTCGCTGCTGGAATTACCTCCCTCATCCCCGCTTTGTCTCGCAGTGAATCTCCCTGGCTTTCTGCAGCTCTCCTGAAAGGTTCATGAACCTGGGAGCCGCCCAAGGGCAGGGGGGCTCCGCAGACAAAAGGGATGCAAAAACGCTGTGTTATGATTTCGTGCAAGTAAATTCTCCAAGTAAAGATATCCGAGGCTTTGATTTGGCTCCTTAAAGCTCCCTCTGTTCCCAGCAGCATTTGAAGACTCGGCTGTTTTGCATATCAGAGGAGCTGACTCGGGAGGCAGAGGGAATTCACTGCTCACTTCGGATGACCTTTTCCTCTGGGGAGCTTCCACAAGAGTTTTACTTCTCTGACAACTCATTCCTGTTCGCTGTCTCCAAATGCTGCACGCTTGGAATTTACATCACCCTGGAACATTCAAATACAGTCCTTTAATGCAGAACTGCTCCTTGTAACCAGCAGGATCAAATCATGGGATCATGGAATATCCTGAGCTGGGAGGGACCATCCAGTGCAACCCCTGCCCTGTACAGCCCCAAAATCCCAGCCTGGGCATCCCTGGCAGCGCTGTCCAAACGCTCCTGGAGCTCTGGCAGAGCTGTGCTCATTCCCTGGGGAGCCTGGGCAGTGCCCAGCACCCTCGGGAGGAAGAACCTTGCCCTAAATCCAACCTAAGCCTCTCCTGACACAGCTCCAGCTGGTTTTAGTTGGAAATTGAGAGACAGGGGCTTGGATGCTTGGCCTGATGGATTGTGCAAGTGATGTCACTTCAGTAAAGTCTGAGGGACTCAATGCCTTTATTCTTGGGATAAACACTGTCCTGACTCAGTGTTTGGGAGATTTCTTAGTGATGTTCTGCATTCTCCATCATTCCATTGAATTTCATTTCATTTTATAACAGAGAAGACAGGAATGGGAACATGGATTTGCCTCAGAGTAAGAGAGCAGAACGAGGGGTGCAAACCCTCAGTGCCTGTTAAAAACTCTGCACAGACAGGTCCAGGCCTGGTCTCTGCTCAGAGCCTGCTCTGGGCGATGCTGGCCCCCAGCCCCAGGCACAGCAGCACTTTCATCATTCATTAACCCTTCATGGTGTGGACGGGTGTTTGTCGCCTGCTCTCCCAAGCACAGGGCAGTGTCCAACCCCTCTGAGGTGAATAAACTGCTCTGAGTGAGGCAAGAGGGACCCACCCAGCTACAAACTCACCCTGGCCCTGTGCCCACCACATTCCCCCCACTCTGAGTGCTGGGGAGTTGAGGAGCTGTCAGCATTTTCATATCTCTCCATGGGACAGCTATCAATAAAATCTGATCTTTATGGACAGGGAGCATAAAAGCTCAAGTACTGTTCATATAATCTGATTATCTCCTTCCTTTTACACAGGACTGAGCTGCTTTCCTTATCCAGTTTGATCTCTCTCCCAAGGTCCCTGTGGGGTTGCTCTGCCAGTGGAATTGTCCCCTGCAAGTTTTATGTGAGCAGGAGAGTTTATGGCTTGAGTTCATGGCCCTCCTTGCCAAGGCTGTGCAGGTCCCTCTGCAACAGCAGTGAGCACTGAGCTTTCCATGGCAGTGCCACCCTGCCCTGCTCCCTGTGCTGCTGCTGCTCTGCTCTTTCCAGGTGGGGCCTCAGCAGAGGGGTCCAGCTGGGAAAGAAAGTTCCCTTTCATTGAGTTCAGCAATCTTGGGATTAAGCTGAAGGAGTTTGGATTGACAAACTAAGGGTCAAATATGTTTTCAGGGTAGTCAGAGTCATTTTACAGCCACTTTTAAATCACAAGTGCAAAGCAAACCCTGGTGGTGACACAAATTTCCCCAGGTCCTTCTCTGCCGAGCTGAGAACTGGTGCATGGTCTGGTTTTATTTTGTCTTTATTCCACCCTGAATGCAAAATCAGTGAAATCTTAAAAGTAAAAATACATCATTTTGTTTAAATCTGCACTAAAAGGAGAATTGAGCCTTTGGCCTTGACTGCTGCTGGTCCCCAGGTTATTGGCAGGGATGTACAATTGCCTGATAACCTTGGTTCTCACACAGGTCGATGGCATCGCTGTGACTCATGGGGGCCATAAAGCTCCATTTCCAGGGGGTGTGGGCAGCTGGGCTGAGGGCTTGGGATGGTTTATAAAGCCAGGGCTCAGCCCAGCTGATCCATCCTGCTCTGATCCAGCTGCTGTTCTGCTGCCCAGGCTCATCCCAAGGGAACAATGGCATTTGCAGGCAAATACGAGTTTGAGGGTGATGAGAACTACGATGCCTTCGTGCAGAAGATTGGTGAGTCTGGCTGGGCTCAGGCACGGGGCTGGGCTTGGGTAAAAACCCTGGGGAAAGGCTGGGAGAGCTGGGATTGTCCAGCCTGGAGAGGAGAAACTTCAGGGTGACCCAACTGTGGCCTCTCAGTGCCTGAAGGGGCTGCAGGAAAGATGGAGAGAGACTTTACAAGGGATGGAGGGACAGGACAAGGGGGGAAGGATTCGAACTTGCAGAGAGTAGGTTTAGATGGAATACTGAGAAGAAATTCCTCCCTGGGAGGGAGGTGAGGCCCTGGCACAGGGTGCCCAGAGCAGCTGTGGCTGCCCCTGGATCCCTGGCAGTGCCCAAGGCCAGGCTGGATGGGGCTTGGAGCAGCCTGGGACAGTGGGAGGTGTCTCTGCCATGGCAGGGGGTTGGATGATCTTTAAGGTCCCTTCCAACCCAAACTGTTCCATGATTCCATGATTCCATGATTCCATGAGCATCTATTTAAAGAGCAGGAACAAATATAAAAGTAGGCATGTGCAGCTAAAGAGCAAAGGCCCAAGCATTAAATTCCAAGCGTTGCATGTGTAGGTTAAGGAGAAGGGAATATTTTATGTACTTTGTTCCTGTTTCTTAGGGAAAAGAATGCAAGTTTTATTTTAGCAAATGTATTAATGTACCAGTATCTTTCTTTGTATCAGTAATTTCAACTCAGAGCTTTGATACTGTAAAAAAATTAAAACTAAGAAATGAACAACAAATCAGATGCTCTGAGAACCAACACACCACAACATCCTTCAGTCCAAATTCAGCTTAGGCTTGATAAACTGTGTGTTTTTATTGTTTAAGGTCTCTCCAGTGACAAGGTTGAAATGGGAAGGAACTGCAAAATTGTGACAGAGGTGGTGCAGAATGGGAACGACTTCACCTGGACCCAGCACTTCCCGGGCGGCCGCACCACCACCAACACCTTCACCGTGGGCAAGGAGGCTGACATGGAGACCATGGGGGGCAAGAAGTTCAAGGTAAATTCGCTGAGCTCTTCAGCTCCTCAGCCTCAGGTGCATCTGGGTTTAGGGTGAAAGGCAAACCTGTGCCAGGCCCAGGGAAGGTGTCCCTGCCAAGGCAGGGCTGGAACATGAGGGGCTCCAAGGCCCTTTCCAGCCCAGCCCGTGCTGGGATTCCCTGATTCCATCACTGGTTCCTGGGCTGCCTGCCAGGGTCATTTTCAGAGCTCTTAGTGAGTGATGTGGAGATTTGGAATCTGCAGGAACTGGGGGATGAACAAGGGTCTGTTTAAAGTGTGAACATTCAAGAACCAAAGCCATGGATTTTAGCCCTGTGCATGAGACCATCTGTGAACACACAACCTCTGTCTCACAAACCTCCAGCAGCAGCTGTGCAGGTGTTCACAGAATATCTGAGAACAGAAATTCCAGCAGCCCCAGCAACAGGAACCTTTCTCTCTTACAGGCAACTGTCAAAATGGAAGATGGGAAGCTTGTAGCTGATTTCCCCAACTACCGCCACACTGCAGAGATTTCTGGGGGGAAGCTGGTAGAGGTGAGTGCTCAGACATCCAGGGGAGTTCATAAAAAACAAATAAAGAAAACCCTCAAGAGCAGCAGGCTTAAAATTTTAAGTTTAGAAAATAATCTTAAGTGAAGGACAGGCTCTGATCCACCCCCAGGGCTGCTCCCCTGGGCTCTGGAGCTCTGATTGCACTTTCAACCAAAGTTTTGCTTTGTTCTTTGTTCCAGATTTCTACGTCTTCTGGTGTAGTCTACAAAAGGACCAGCAAAAAGATTGCCTAAGGCAGCAAGGCCAGTCTCTTGTAGTGCACTGAAAGCCAACAATAAAATAAATAAATTGAAGTTCTGTCTTTGCCTCTTTCTTGGTATTACAAACATCCTCAGGTTAATGCTTACCCCATTCCTAAATACCTGACAGGGGTGGAACAAGATGAGATTTAAGGTCCTTCCAACCCAAACCCCCCTGTGACTCTGATTCCCTGCTCTGAGGGATGCCAGCGGGGCTCAGAGCACAACTTTGTGCCCTGAGAGGAGCCCTGAACCTTAAAAGTGAGACCTTTTAATCACTTCCTGTGCAGACCAGATGCCATTGCTGTTAGAACTGCCTTGATGGGGCTGGGAGGGACTTTTACAACTCCAGCTGACAAATTCCTGAGCCTGAGCTGGCTGGCAGAGCCGAATTCCATCAGCAAGGATCGTGCTGGGGTGTAGGGGAGGAGGCTCAGTGACACAATCTCCAGCATCAATGGCACTTCCCAGCTCAGCTTTAGGAAATTCCTGTTGGTTTCCGTGCTTTATTACAGCAATGCAATAACCAAAGCATTCTGCACCAGTATTGCAGCTACATGTCCATGGAATGTTGGAATAATCATGGAATACATAACGGGTGGCTTTGGGATGGAGACATTCATGAGGCTGCTGAAAGCCTGGTACCCTGTGGGCTTGGTGACCTCAGGTAAAAGTCCAAATAGCCCATCCAGGGTGCAGCCACCCGATAATCCCATAGGCAAATGTGGAACCACCTGATAATCCCAGACATGTCCCGTGTAAGGCCACACTTTGTTGGATTTAGGTCCATTTCCTATTTTTTCCCACAGTTCCTCACCCTACACTTCATTGAGATAATCTTGGTCAGGATAAATCAAGAATCCAGTAAATAAGCTGTCTGTCCAGTAGGGATCGTAGAAGAGCCCGTTTTGCTCCGAGTAAAAGATCTGCAGCCACACCTCATCCTCCTGCTTGAGCGCCAGGATGGTGGAGCCAGAGGCCACGTCGTGGTTCCCGGTGTTGGCATCGAAAGTCTTGATGCGGTACTGGCCATTGTGCACCAGGCCGATGGCCAGGTGCTTGTTGGCCAGAGTGATGTCGTAGGTGAAGTAGTAAATGCCCGGGATGCTGCAGATGAACTTCCCGCTGGAGGCGTTGTAGTGCCCTCCCTCGTTCATCAGGATCCTGTCGAACTTGATGGGCAGCCTCTCCCGGGGGTAGCTCTTGGACACGGCCACGGAGAAGGCAGACCTGGCTCTGCTGGCCCCGCAGCTGCAGGGTCCGGGCAGCCCAGGGTCCCCCTGGCTCCCCTTGGGCCCTTTCTTCCCCGGGGCCCCGCTTTTCCCGGGATTGCCCTTCAAGCCCTTGGGCCCCCGGGGCCCTGCCTTGCCGATGGCTCCTGCTTTCCCCTTCGGGCCCGGCTTGCCAGGGTTTCCTGTTCTGCCCTGGGGACCTGGAAGACAAATGACCTTATCAATTTTCCTGATTGCTTTTGAGGGAAGGAGCTGATACAGCGGGTGGAAGGGGTTAGAGCATTGCAGCAGGGATTTCATTTAGGGGGAAGCCATGGCTGAGGTGAGAATCCCAGTGAAATCCCACCTGGGGCTGGACATCTGTCCGGACTGACCCGCCAGGGTGGGCAGGGAGGTGGTGGGGTGACAGTGGAACTCTGTCCCTTTTAAGGACCAATGCTTGCATCATCTGGCTCGTTTGAGAAAAAGGAGGAATTAAAGAACAAGGTTTAAATGTTTGGGTTTTACAGAGTGGGGGATGTTTATGAAGATTTCAGAGCCTCCCTTTGCGCAGGTGGGTACTTTTGATCTCACGTCTCTCTCTCTCTCTTTTTTTTTTTCTTTTTTCTTCTTTTTTTTTTTTTTTTTTTACATTTAGCATGAAACTGTTCAAAAACAAGGTAAAAGTAAATCTAGATGTAGCCAAAATCCCAGCCCAGCCCAGCTGGGGGATGAACCAGCAAACACCGGGGGCAGGGGCTGCCTTGAGATGGGAAGGGAGTTGGGCTGGCGGTGATTCTGGCTCGGTGGTATCTGATAGGAGCAAATCGTGAGGATTTATGCAGCGTCTCTTGACCCGCTGTAGGCAGAGCAGATCGAAATGCAGCTGTGGTCGGAAATCTGCTCTCCAGATCCCCGGTGTGGGGTGGGAGAAGGGAGGCAGCGCAGGCTGGGCTCGCTGGCGTGGCTGAGGCAGGAGTGCTCTCTAGTGTGGCACGGGGAAATCGCTGCTCTGCACAGCCCCTGCTGCTCCTCACCCGGCAGGATCCGGAGCTCAGCCCCGCCTCAGCACCGAGGACAGACGGGCTGTTTGCTTTGGATTAGGTCTGGCACGGCCAGTGCCTGTCCCTTACGGAACTCTGATCCTTCCTTTTCTCACGTGGCTCTGGTTTTCCTGGGAGCAGGAGCCAGAGAGCGGCTCCTTGTCTCCTCCAGAGAGCCCTGAGCAGCGCAGGGCAAACCTCAGTGTGCCACAAAATGACGCCAACACAAACTGCACACATGTGAGGACATGCTGTGGGTCTGGAACCCCTCTGACAAGCGGGCTCATCGGGAGGGGGGACAGTGGGAATTTCTGGCGGAGTTTCCCATGGGGTGTGGCTGTGAAGGGGCTGTCGCACCGCAGCTTCCACCTTTCCACTGTTGTGTTGAGCACTTCTCTCTTACCTTCATCGCCGTGCTCGCCTTTGTCCCCGTCCTGGCCGTCCTTGCCGTCCTTGCCCGGGAAGCCCATCCTGCCCACGGTGCCGGGGGTCCCTGGCACGCCGGGCGGCCCGGGGGGCCCGGGGGGGCCGGGCAGGCTGCAGGCCAGCTGGGCTCCCTCCTGCTTGGCAAAGCCCCCCACGATGTGGTTCGCCACGCAGGGCACGGTCCAGAGCAGCAGCACGGCAGAGATCATGGCCCAGCCTGTGGGGAGGAGACGGGATGTGGCAGCAGCCTGGGGGCAGCCCTGCCATGGGCTGCTGTAGAGACTTGCACGAAAATGGGAGATTATTCGGCTTGCCTTGGCAGGGTGGGGGAGCTGTTTGCTTTGGTGTGATGTGATTCCAAGGAACTTGGTTCACGGAGTTTTCTACGTCAGATCAATATTTTTATCAACCTTACTCTTCTCCAAGTCTGTATCTGTGGCCAACCCTCGTTTTGTTTTGCCCCCTGAGCCTCTTCTGCCCCAAAACACCAGGAGCAATGGCAGAGGGGTGCAGAAAGCAGCTGCTTGGGAGCAGGGGAGTGGAGGAAGGGGAAGGGGTTTGGTGTGAGCATCCCCAGCATGAGCTGCCCGTGGTTGGGTCACTGAGGTTTCTTCAAAGCACAAAACCCATCGTGTGATGCAGGGCAGGACTCAGACAGGCTGGGCAGGATTTGGGCCAGGCCTTGGTGCCTTTTGTCTGTCTGAGCTGAGCCTCATCCCCTTCCCCACTGCAGCTCAGCTTTAGCAGCTCCCCGGTGCTGTTATGTGCAACTCCTGACTGGAAATAAGATGCTTAAAGCACTGGCTAAATTCCATGTTGGCCTCAGCTCTCATCCTGCTCTCAGCTCCTGAGGGCTGGAAATGCATATTTAGATGCTCCAAATCCAGCCAGCTGATCCTACATATTTATGCTCAGTGGGAGCCCCCAGTTCTGTGATATTATAATTAAGAACATGCAGAGGAGAGGGAAATGCAAACCAGATCCAGGGCTGGATTTGGCTGCTGAGCCCTTTGGTTCTTCAGCTCTGATTTGCTGCTGCTGAAAGGCGTTGGTTTAATGGACCTGTGAGATGGAAAACACCACCAAGGGTTCCTGTGGAAAGTTGAATGAAGGCTTCTGAGTTCATAGAAAGGGAAACAAAATGTTCAAATGCATGTGGAGGGGGAGATCACAAGCAAAGCTGCAGCTCTGCTTCTCAGGAGCCCCTCCAATGGGGCAGAGAAGTGAGAGGCATCTGGAGGTGGATGACACTCACAAACTGTGGCAGGGAAAAATGTCACTGTGGAGCATAACCTGGGGAAAAGCTGGGAGTGCCTCATGTGGAGAAGAAGGTGAGAGAGGGAGCAGAGGGTGGGAGGGCAGCTCCTCCTCTGAAAGTTTCTTGCCACAATCACTTCTGTTACCTTGAAACAACCCAGCTCTTTGACCTGATGGGATAAAAAGTGGCAAACAAAATCCCCCGAGGCTGGGAGGTCTGTGGGAGCAGCACTTGGACGAGTGGGGAGTATCCAAGTACCTGGAGCTGCTTTGGCACGGCTCCTGGGCTGGTGTTAATTAACAGCTCCTCAAGAAGGCTTCAGCCCATATCCCAGCAGCGTGTGTGGGATGCAAAGCACCACCACATCCACAAGAGGATCTATAAATAACCTCTTCAAGAAAGCTTTTTGAAAGAGAACAAACCTCATGCTGTTCCACCTTAAAAGGAAAATCATTCCTCGATGTAGAAGGTCCGATGAGCTCCAAAAAGCAAATTGGAAGCAGATCAGCATCTCCCCTCTCCATGGTGTGGGCAGCCAGCCCAGCATGGGAGGCTGTGCAGCAGCAGGGCTGATTTTCCAGTGACATTTTAACCAATGGCTTTGTCACCAGGGTTAGGCACCTTTGGGCCGTGACCAATGCCTGTTGTACATTAAAGAAGTGTTTCTGTAAGAAAAGATCCTGCCTGGAAGAGTCAGGATCAGCTGTTATTTGTGCTGCTTCCAGGGCACCTGGGCTGAAATCCCAGAGGAAAATCCCTGAGGGTTGCCAGATGCAGGGTTTGGTGGCATGTGCAGTGGCTGGATGGGGATTTTTTGGCCAGTGACGTCACCTTGTGCCATGTGGGAATAAGGAACTGGGGGAGTTGCTCCTTGGAGGGAGGCAGGAGCAGGAGGGAACCCAGCAGTGAGTGAACACCAGGACTTTCTTCTCTATTTCCTTTCAATATTCGAGGCTGTCTCAAACAAAGCATCCATCTTTCTGCCTCATAATTTCCTAGTGTACCTCGAGGTGTGTTAATTAATCTTCAAGATAATAATTATCCCCATGAGCCCCATTCTCAGCTCCAGAGGCCACCCTGCAGAGCTCCCAGGGTGGAAGCAAAAGGAGCCCTTGGGAGCAAGGCTGATTTAGGTAAAATCAGGGGTGACAGCAGTGACAGAGAGCAGCTGAAATGGGTGGATTTAACTGAGAGGAGCCAGGGAAGTTACACCAACAGGGGTTTGATCTGTTCCCTGCTGCTGCACAAAGGAGGGAAAGCAGAGGATGCACCTCCTGTCCTGAACCTGCAGCGCTCTCTTGGCTCCAGGCACGGGGAATTCCTGTGCCAAACCTTTCCTAGCCTGGAGCAGAAACACCAGGAATTCCTGTGCCAAACCCTTCCTAGCCCCGAGCTCAAGCCCTTCTCGGCAGCTGCCCAGTGCAGGGACCGGCTGGAGGAGGTGGGAGCGCCCAGCGAAGGCTGAGGAATGTTTTCCTCTTGGTGTTATTTCTTTAACTGGCAACTGTTGCCTTTACGGATTCCTGTTCAGGCTTTGGAAACCTGAGTGCTCAGCGACTTAGACCTTATTTGGGAAGTTTTCAAAGTTAAGGTTAAGAGGAGGGAGAGGCAGAATAAGGAGAAGAGGATCTACTCACCAGCCTGATCTCCTCAGTGAGATCCTGACAGGCGCTGGCAGCCCCCAGGGCTTCAGGCAGATGTTTTGCTGCAGATCCGCAGCCCCGTCCTGCCACAGCAGGTCCTGGGAGGGCTGTGCAGGACTGACCTTGGTCCTTTTTATTCCCGTTTCACTCCTTTTTGTGCGTAGTTTGAGCTCCCTGCAGCTGCTCCACTTTGGCTCCACGTTGCCAAAGGCATATTTTTATTATTGTGTAATGGATCTGCGCCTCTTCCTCGGTCACGTGGCACGGGAAGAGATTTTTACGCACATGTGGCAGGAAAGCTCTTGATGCTCCGGGAGCTTTTCCCTTTCTCCCTCTGCCTTGCAGTCCTGGAGGAAAGGCTCAGGGGCTGCCTGGATCATTTCTGATTGATGCTGCCGCTCTCTCCTGTAGTTGCTGCCCACACAAGCAGGGAACGGGTAACGCTGATTCAACCTTGACACTTTATCCTGGAGCATTAAAGAGAAGAAAAACCTGTCCTAGGGTGGAAACTCACTTCAAATCACTCCAGGCTTGAATTCAAGGACAAAGTCATGAAGCAGCAGCTCTGCAAATGCAAATTTGTACCTCAGCACTTCTTCATGCTGATGTGCACTACAAAATACAACTTTGCCATAGGGATGGCAGGGCAGGAATGCTTGGGAAAGGGTTGGGATTTTGTTTTAAGCTTGGAAAGTAATTACAACCCCCCAGCAATTGCTTCAGGTAAGGCAGGAACAGCAGCTGAGGCTGGAGCAGGATGCTCTGGGATGCTGCCAGGGTTGGTGTTGACCAGACTCATCTTTGGTTGTGGGTTCCTGCTGTGGCCCCACAAGGACCCCACACGGGGTGTGGGACAGGCGTGTCCCTGGTGGCAGGGATCCAAACCCCGCCCTGCAGCCAGGAAATCCTTTCTGCTCAGTGCAGAACATCAGCCCATTGGGGAATGCTGGAGTTGTCATTCCTTGCCCTGCCCAAATCCATCCTTCTCAGAGCTGTCGTAGTTTATTTTTAAGCTTTCCCCTGTGCTTGCTTTTGGCACTTGGTGGGAACACATAGAACATAAAACTGAAGTCTGTACAGAGTTGGCTTTGTGAGCTGGGGCCAGTTCAGATGCTCCTGGGAGGACTGGGAACGTTTGGCTGAGGGAGCACAGGGCTGTTTTCGTGCTGTGCTGACAGTCCCACAGAGCTCCTGAAGAGCCAGAGCCCTGGCCCCAGCTCCCTGACACTGAACAACCTCCAGGAGAGCAGCCCCCCTTCCCAAACAAGCACCAGCTTTGCATTCCCTGGGAAAAGGGCTGCTTTGGGAAAGCTGCCATATGGCTGCAGAGCTCTGGCTGCCTCAGTCCCACTCCCCTCTGGCACTGGGCTGAGCACAGCTGGGACAGACCCAGACACTGCTCCGAGGGCTGCTCTGGACATTGGTCAGACAGAAATTCTCACGTTTTGCCTGTTTGCCTCAAGGCTGTAAGAACCCAGATTTCGTGCTGGGCCCCTCTGTGTGGGTGTGGGCCAAAAGGCTGAAGGCATTGCACGTGGAATAGGAAACCAGGTGAAAGCTTCCCGTGGGCTTTGCCCAGTGGGGTGGGCCTGGGAAGCCACAGTGGTTTCCTCAGACACTGGTGGTGTGGAAAAGGAAAAGCTCCTCTACTGACACTGCTCCTACCCCAGGGCAGCTGTGCTTTGAGATGGGTGTGACACGGGCCAGGGATGAGAGGATGCTTGGACACACAGCAATCCTGGCAGGCAGCTCCAGGCAGCAGCAGGGAATTCACAGCTCAGGGTGGTTGTGTGCCCAGGTCTGCAGCATGGGGAAGGCAGTGAGAGCCTGAGTTCAGCAGCGTGGGGAGAAACTGCTGGGAAGCTCCTGCCAGGCAGATGGAAAATCTGTCTGTGCTACACAGCCAGGCCAGGCTGCACCAGGGTCCCAGACAGCTCTGCTGAGAACTCTTGGCAGCACAATTTGTTAAATAAACAAACTGCACAGAGAATCAGAGCAGCCTGAGACTCGTGCTCAGTGCTTTTTGTGTCAGTGAGACATTGCAGGGGACATTACAGCAGATCTTGTCCCCTCTGTGCTGCTCTTTAGCAGAAGCCTGTGTGCTGTGACCCCGTGGTGTCCCCAGGGAAGGGGGCTGGCTCAGGGACAGGTGTGCCTGCAGGTGCAGCCCCTGCTCAGGATGCTCTGCCTGCAGTGGGGGTGGAACAACTCGAACAATGCCCTGCTTGAAAAGCTGTCAGTGAGTGGAGAAGGGGTTCACGCTGCTTTTGGGGTGAATAATGCTAAACCCAGCCTGACCCATGGGTCCTAAAGTTAAACATCCTGAGAGCAAGGGGTACTCTATCCAGCAGAAGATAAAGTGTCTGATAAAGGACCAAACAAGTGATGCCACTGACGTCACCCAAAGCTGCTGAGCTGATGCAGCCACACCTGACTGACAGCCCGAACTCACTTTTCAACAGAGGG
This sequence comes from Eopsaltria australis, assembly GCA_034509425.1. NCBI lineage: Eukaryota > Metazoa > Chordata > Aves > Passeriformes > Petroicidae > Eopsaltria > Eopsaltria australis. The sequence goes on from JAVTVJ010001853.1 coordinate 115,612, forward strand.
TTTTCCAACACACCCCTCTTGGAGAGTGTGTGGAGATTCCTCCCTGGAGTGTGGACACCCCTCAAGGCCACTCCTCAGGGCTGAGCCAAAGAGACTTGTCCACAGTTGTTGTTCTGGATGAGTAACACCCTTCCCTAGCTAATAGTTTTTGCTCTCTTCAGTATAATTGCCTCAATATAGCTGCTTTAATATAAATGCTTCAATTTTGCTTCAAAAATAGTGCACTGTACTACACCAGTAGTTCTAGCTACCCATGTTAGGTAGCAAATAATTCTGCTTAATGTCTTTTTAGTCTTATCATTAGCATGATAAATCATTTATTTCTATATAAATATATCTGGTTTGCCATCCTTAATCCCACAGGACAAAGTCACCTAAAGGTTCACTCACCCTTTGCTGCTGCTGTGCACGTGCTGTAGGGGAGAACTGGGAGTGCCTAAATGTGGGTGACCATCAGTTCCCAGGCCAGGGCTGTGTCCCAACCTGCAAGGATTTCCTCTTGTTTACCTTCTGAGAACTCACTGGTTTCATTGTTAGGTACTGACCTTGCAGCCACGACTTTGTAACCAAATAAAATGATTCAGCAAATGCCAGAAGAGCTGAAATTCACCCAGAGGCTGGAGGCAGCCTGAAACCCGGCAATAAAAATGGGAATGTGCCTCTCACTGAAGATGAGTGTCAGTGCTTTGGGGTTCTGGGGAGATATTAATGGGAAAGAAGAAGCATTTTTCCTCCCAACAGGCCTCCAGTCTTAGAGTGGGATGGTGATTTGAGTAATTTTTATTGCCCTGCCTAAAAGCAGTTTTGAAGTCTGTAACCAGTCTACAGAGAGTGATTGTCCCTCTCCAAAAGCCCCCATAAAAATGAGTCAAAACCCTGTTTAAACTCAAAGGATGCCCTTGAGACCATTAGCTCTGCTTAGGAGCTGCAGCCCTGACCCATTAAGATAAAAATAAATAGAGTTTATTTTAGGAAGACGGAAGTGGGAAGCAGCCCAATCACCAGTGAGCCACTGCCAGCACTGAGCAGATGCTGTGTAAAGCTTGGGGTTTTTTTCTTTTTCTTCCATGTACCTTCTAATTCAAAGTAAATTCTGTAATTCAAAGTAAACTCAGCAACCTTCTTGACTCACCACAATTGGCTCTTAATGCCAAGTAACATAGATAAGAAAGGATTTCTGAAAATGCCCTGTGTTTTCCAGTTACAAAAAACCTCCGGCCCCTTTGCTCTGGAGTCTGTAGCACCAGACTTGCACCTTAACCATATCCAATAATAATGTAAAATAAACAAGACACCAACAAATGAGAAACAATTTCCCTACTCCTACCTTAGAGCCACAGCTGAACCCCATGGTGGAGATGCTGCAAGAACAACCAGAATTGTTATTTTATTAAGAAGCAATAAAAAGAAATCCTGAAAAATAACTCACAGCTGGTGTAGAGCAGGTTACCTCAAACCTCACCTCAGGCAGCAAACAGGGCAGGTAATGGCAGCAGGCTCTCCATTTTTCACAATTTTTGATTCTTCAGGGCTTTCTTTGCTCTCCAGCTTGTAAACAAGAGCTTGTCAGGCAGAAAAATACACCAGGGAAGCTGAAGGAGACAGTAACAAGCTTGGCAAACTCAGCTTTCCACTGCAGCACACCAAGGCAAGAGGGAGAACATCTGATATAACCCCTAAATTAAGCTACCTGTAAGATGTTCTCAAAGCAGCCTCCAACCTTCCTCCTTAACAAACCCACAACTTTATACCCAGGGAGCAGCTAAGGGCTGGGTTATGCAGCTCAGATCTGGTGAAAAGTACTCCACCAGCACGAGGAGAGAGGCCAAGGGCTAAGAGCAGTAATATTTAGCTTTATATATTCCTTCAAATAAACCAGCATTAATTAGACCAGGCATCACTAACGTCTCCCCAGCTCCCTCTGCGGGCTGGCACTCGCTCCCAGCCTGTAATTTCCCATGTGAAAAAGGTTAATTCAGAATTGGGATCTGGTTTATAATAAGCTTTCAGGGCCAAGGCTTAGCCCAACTGCAATGAACCTGTGGTTTCAGGGGCCAGCTGCAGATCTTTCTCTTTGCTTCCTAATCAGAAAGAAACCTCCCTCACATTCCACAGCTGACAACCTATATAAAGGATGGGGCTCAGGCACTCGTGTTTTCCCTTGAATATTTGAGGGGAGGTATTATTTCATCCGCAGCCCTCAAGAGCATGGCGAGCACTTGGAGGATTTGTGTGTGTTTGTACTGCTGCCTGCCCTGGCTCTCTGCTGGCACGCAGTGCTCGCCCCGCTCCAGGGGCCGGAGGGGCTCTGAGAAGCCCCCCGGGATTTTGGCAGCTCCCGAGGATGCTGCCAGCGGGCTCAGCTCGGTGCTGCAGCTGCCGCAAGGTGCGGGACCGGCCCATGCCCTCCTGCCCCCGCTGCTCAAGGTGCTGCAGGACCGCGGCCGCCGGGGCTGGCACGGCGAGGCGCCGCGGCTGCAGCCGGACTCCAGGGCCCTTCGGTACATGAAGAGGCTGTACAGGATGTCTGCCACCAGGGAGGGCATCCCCAAGGCGCACCGAGGCGGCCTCTATAACACGGTGCGGCTCTTCACGCCCTGCTGGGAATGCGAGCACCGCCAGGGGGGCCGGGGGAAAGGTACGTGAGCACTGCCTGGGCTCGAAAGGTTACCCGGGGTTTCTGTGTGTTCTGCGCTGGCAGCGTGAGATAAAAATATCTCCTTTCTTCAGAGCTGTTGCTATTTTAGTCCTGGAGGCTCTTCTCCTAAACTGTAGGAGTTTTTCATAACCTACTTCTCCTTGAATGGCATTAGGCACAGGCTTCACAGGCTGGGGAACACCACACAAGTGGTATGTACGAGATGTGCCAGTGTTTCGGGCTGACTCATCTCCTCATGAGTCAGAAAAAGGCACAAGCAGATCTAAGCGAAGTAAAAAAAGTGGAAAAAATGTTGAGGCAATAATGGGTAGCACATTTCCTTCTACAGCCTGTCTAGGTTATGCTTTTTTCAAAAAACCACAAGCGTTGGTATGAGACTTGTACCAAACTGCCAGAGACTCCTGTCCTTGCCTGGTACATTTGCTAGAGAAGAATCACAACCAGAAGCTGAAGGGAAGAGTAGAATTATTTGCAAATCAGGCTCAAGACTGGAATGGATGGACACCTTGTAACCTATGGCTTCCATGGCTTTCTTAAATGTGGGCTGGTCACAGCATCAGCACCTAGAAATCCTCCTACTGAGGTGACCTGAGTTCTCCTGACTCAGGTTTTTCACTAGAAAGACTGATAAAAACTGAAATGATACTGCTGCACAGGAACAGCCCTTTGAGGTGGAGTTCATGGTTTGTATCATCAGGAGTGTTTGGTTCCTGTTACCCCCACACCAGCACTAAAGAGACAACAGCTGACTTCTTCCTGTGCTGGTTCTTTTAAAGAAATTAATCCTAATAGCTCTTAAAATCAAGGGTTTTCTTGGGTTTGTTTTAATTTCTTAGTTTTTACTCTTATGTCCCTGACCAAAGTAGAAATTTCTTGTAGTAGATGTAAGGGAGGGCATCTAAATTGTTTTCTTCTGCTGCGGAATAGTTTTCACTTATCTACTACAACAATCTTTATGTCAAGGTGGAAAAATAAGACACACTTAACACTACAGGAATCTGTTTCCTTTCCCAGGAGATGTTCACTCGGTGGATTTACTCTTCAACTTGGATCCTGTTACTGCTCTGGAGCACTTACTCAAGTCTGTCTTGCTCTATTCCTTTGACACATCTGTTCCCATTTCCACTTCCATTACCTGCATCTGCCACTTATCCCTTAAGGCACATGATTTTTCCAGCCAAGTCTGTCCCAGCATTTCCCACTCTCTAGCTTTTAGCTTGCACTTTGACGTTAGGAAACGCAAATGGGTGGAGATGGATGTGACTTCTTTCCTCCAGCCTCTGATTGCTACGAACAGGAGGAACGTGCACATGGCTCTGAACTTCACTTGTCTGATGGGTGACCCACAAGGGAGCACGAAACTGGAAAATATTAACGTGACACTGGTTCCCCCTTCCCTTCTGCTGTATCTGAACGACACCAGTGAGCAAGCTTATCACCGGGGGAGCTCACTCGGGCACGGGAGGAAAAGCAGCAGCTCGCCTGCGGATCCTCCGAAAGGTGACAAAGGACAAGGCAAACCCCAGGGGAAAAGGGCCTCTCGCCAGCGAAGGAACGAGAACCCGAAAGCAGCGCCAGCCACTTCACCTCACAACCTGAGCGAGTACCTGAAGCAGTTCGTGTTCCCGCAGCACGAGTGCGAGCTGCACAACTTCCGCCTGAGCTTCAGCCAGCTGCGCTGGGACCGCTGGATCATCGCCCCGCACCGCTACAGCCCGCAGTTCTGCCGGGGCGACTGTCCCCGCGCCCTGGGCCACCGCTACGGCTCGCCGGTGCACACCATGGTGCAGACCCTCATCTACGAGCGGCTGGACCCGTCGGTGCCGCGGCCGTCGTGCGTGCCGGCCGCCTACAGCCCGCTCAGCGTGCTGACCATCGAGCCCGACGGCTCCATCGCCTACAAGGAGTACGAGGACATGATCGCCACCAAGTGCACCTGCCGGTAGTGCGGGCTCGGCCTCGCTCCGCTCTGCGCCGGGCTGGCTTTGCGCTCTCAAACACTGATTTTATCCTTGCGTTCTCCAGATCTGTGGCTGCAATCGGCTGAGCAGCGTTGCTGTGACTTCAGGAACGGGGGTTTAGCAGAAGCGGTTCACACCAGAGCACTGACTTTTTTGTACTCACTCAGCCTTTCTATGATGTGCAATTAAATGTAAATAGCGTCTTTTTAGCGGGAGAATTTTGCATTTAAAAGGGGGGAAAGGTTTCAACTACTAAATGTCTATTTTTAAGCTGCTTTATTACAGACTAAAAAAAAGAGAGAGAGAGAAATAAATGGCTATCACGCATACCCTGACATGCAGTGCCTGCTACCCTGCCTCTGCAGGAACCTTGCATGTGCCATCTCCAGCAATGACTAGGAAGAGAAGGAAATCTTTAATGCTAGAATTATTTCCTCAGTTTTTCATTCTCTTTCCCCACCACATTCCAGCTCTTCCCAGCAGGATGACAAAACCCTTCCTCACAGCTCTATTAAAGAGTTACCAACTTGTTTTTTTGCCGTTCTTCTGTTGCACTCTTTGGGCTTTCTCAGCTAAAAAGGAGGGTAAGAATTAGTGGGTGATTTGTGAACACTTACATCAAGGCACTGTTTCGGTAACAATTGGACAGGTGAGGCTTCCTTTGATTCAAGAACAAGGAGCAGCTGTCCACGGGGTGAGGGCAGAGGATTGTCCACTGGAGTCATGCTGCCACGGGCTTCTGAAATAGGAAGAAATGTTTAAAAAGCTTAACCCCCCAAAACGGCTTCTGAAAGCCTTAAATGTGTTGATGTAAATGCTGTTCAGTGGGGTTAATATTCTGAAATGTGGGGCCACAGCCGTGTTTCCTCTCACAATGAAACTGTAGGTAGCAAGTGCCTCAACTCCAGATGCTTTCACACCTAATTTTTACTGTAATTGGTTTATTATGATTTATTGTCCCCTCCTGGACTTGGGCTTCACACACAAAACCTCTCAACTTTAGTGGGGATTTTTCTTGTTTATTTGTGTGTTTGTTAATTGAAGCAGCACTGTCTTGTAAATCTTGTTCAGAACAGCCTTTAACACTGACTTGTTAATGGATTAATAAATAAATGCTGTAACTTTCTGCACTCAGCCACCCAACCAGCCCCTACCTTAGGTCCTGAGCAGTTACAGAGGGAATCTTTAATATATTCTAATAATTCCAATAATAATATATTAAATATGTGCAATATACGGTAATAATTCCAATGATGTTGAACCTGATAAATTCTAATAATAATTCCGACTATGTTGAAGATGTTTAACATGTTCTAACAAATCTAATATATTGTAATATTAGTTCAAATAATGGCAAATATGTCTAATATATCATTCTGATCCAAATAAAGTTGAAAATGTCTAACAATTCTACTATAATTCAAATGATGGTGAAAATGTCTAATATTCCAACCATTCTCATCTATTCTAATAACAATGTCAATAATGTTAAAGATGCCTAATAATTCTAATAGCTTCTAATAATTTCAATTATGTTGAAGATTATTATAGTAATTCTAATAATTTTCCACTAATGTGAAAGCTGATATGTAATTCTAACATCTTCTAATTATAATTGCAATAATGTCGAAGATCTCTAATATATTATAATAATAATAATATAAATAAGTTTGATGTCGAATATATTCTATAATTCAAATAATATGCAGTATGTCTGATACAGTCTAATAATTATAACAGACTCTGTTAATGATTCTCTTAATATTGAAGATATCTAATATAATCTAATAGTAATTTCAGTTATGTGGTGGATGTCTCATATAGTCTAATAATAATTCTAATACTGTTTACGATGCTCATTGCGGGGAAGTTTGGTGGGATATTTAACCTTTATAAACCTTATCCAGCGCAAATTCCACGATTTTCTGCTTCACACACTCCCGCTGTTCATCGGAACTCCACAACCGCCGCACGAAAAGTGGGTTTTTTCTCTATTATTTATTTTTCACCTGAACACCACAATCGCCACACAAAAGTGATATTTAAAAATCTCTGTTATTTATTTTTGGCGGGCATTCCGCTCTGAGGCGCCGCCCCCGCTCCCCTCAGGGCAGGGCCCGTTTGTGGCGCACATCATTTATTACAAATCGCCTGTTTAAAAACGCACTTTTCGTGTAACTGCGATTGATCACACACGTATTTCACCGCCTCTACCTTTTATTACCCACAGAAAGCGCTGTTCATCAGAACTCCACAACCGCTGCACGACAAGTGGGTTTTTTTTTCTCTATTATTTGTTTTTCACCTGAACGCCACAATCGCCACGCAAAAGTGATTTTTTAAAATCTCAGTTATTTATTTTCGGCGGGCTTTCCGCTCTGAGGCGCCGCCCCCGCTCCCCTCACGGCGCCGGTGCCCGCGTGCCCCCCCCCCCTCCCCTCAGGGCAGGGCCCGTTTGTGGCGCACATCATTTATTACAAATCGCCTGCTAAAAACGCGCTTCAGTACAGCTGTGATTGATCACACACGCATTTCAGCGCCTCTACCTTTTACTACCAAGAGAAAGCGCAGGCGGCGGTGCCCCGGAAGGCGTCGCGGGGCGGTTCCGGGGCGGGCGGCGGCCATAGCGCGGTGGCCATTGCGCGGTGACCGAGGGGACACCGCGGCCATGGGGAAGCACTTCGGGAACCTGGCGCGGGTGCGCCATGTCATCACCTACAGCCTGTCGCCCTTCGAGCAGCGCGCCTTCCCCAATGTCGTGTCCCACGGCATCCCCAACGTGGGCCGCCGCTTCGCCTCCCAGGTGTTGAAGGTGGTGCCCCGTGAGTACAGAGGGGGATTCCCTCCTTTTCGTGGCCCCTTCGTAGTGTGGATTTGGGGAGGGGGAGCAGTGGGGTGAGGAGGGGGTTGTGGGGTGTTGTTTTGTCGCAGGAGGTCGGTGCTGTGCGTGCTGCAGTGTCCCCTCACCGCGGTGTCCCCCGTATTGTGAATATGCTCTTCTCGCAGTGTCCCCATGTTGCGAAATCCCCTTATTCCGGTGTCCCCTCACCGCGGTGTCCCCGTATTGTGAATGTCCCCTTCTCGCAGTGTCCCCATGTTGCGAAATCCCCTTATTTTCCAGTGTTCCCTCCCTGCAGTGTCCTTTTATAAATGTCCCCTCACTTTATTGTGAATGCCCCCTTACTGCAGCGTCCCCTTTCTGTGAAAGTCCCGTTATTGTGAGTGTCCCCTCACTGCATTATCCCCTTAGAGCAGAGTCCCCTCGTTCCCCTGTCCCTTTATGGAGCGTGTCCCTTTCTAGCAGTGTCCCCTCGTTCCGGTGTCCCCTGACCGTGCCTGTCCTCTGTCCCTGCCAGCCCTGGCCATCGGTTACCTCATTTATTCCTGGGGGTCGCAGGAGTTCGAGCGGCTCAAGAGGAAGAACCCGGCTGACTACGGGCACGAGCAGTGACCACGAGCAGTGACCAGTGACCAGGAGCACGAGCAGTGACCACGAGCAGTGACCACGGCCAGTGCCCACGTGGCTCCGGAGCTCCCTGGGGACCTGCTGTGCTTGTTCCCATGGCCGGAGGGGATTAACAGGGAGATAAACCTTGGCTAATAAACTGTAACTTTGTCCCATGACTGTGTGTGAAATCCCTGTCTTGAGCTGCTTGAGGTGAGGAGCATCAAATCCCTTGTCTGGTTCTCTCTGTACAGGCAGATAATCAGGCTGAAGTTCCATGTGCTCGGATGTTTTTATCTTAGAGCACTTCCAGCCTTTGTAATGGTTCCTTGAAATATTCCTCAATATAAAGTGCAGCGAGGGCCGGTTTGAAATTGTTCCTTGTCCCCTTTATTTTTCCCATCACTGGCCGCTGCTTTTCCTCCAGCCTTGAGATCTGTGAAAAACAAACACTCCCTGGTTTGGTATTGATTAAAGCTGGATGGGCTGGCTGGTGGCTTGGGATTTGGGATGGACCCTGACCTCTGGCTGGAGGCTTGCCCTTCATGGGAGCCCCGGGCAGAAGATGAAGGGGAACAGGTACAGGCTGCACCAGGGGAGGTTTCACCTCTGTGTAACAAAGGCATTTCTGCAGTGAGAACAATCAGTCCCTGGAACAGCCTGGGGGTTCCAGGAGGTGACTGCACGGGGTGCCAGGTAACCTCTTCTGGGCTCCCTTCCCACAAACACCTGCACCAGCTGATCTGCCAAGGTCCCTTCCAACCTGGGCTGTTCTCTGATCCTGTGATTCTAATTACCTAGTTATATTAATGTTAATTGGGTGATTAACTACACTCTGATATCTGATCAGCAGTAAGAGGCTGCATGAGAACCTTCTTGAAAATTGCCGTGAGAAGCAGGACTGTTTAATGCCTGAAGATGATTAAAAATCAGCTGCTGGTAGTAAAGTCACCTAAATATGTGACAAGTTCACCCTTTGGCTCTGAGTATAGAAACACCTTCCCTGTTGGAAGCTCAGAACACCTGGCTGGTTCCTTTATCCTAATTTTTTCCTCCCAGTGTTCCACTGACTGCCTCCAGCTCCCAGCCCATGCAGAGCAACACGTTGGTGTTCCTGCTGTGCTATTCCTGTAGCTGTCCTGGGAGTTTATCTTATCTGCAGGGCAGCAGTGACGTTTCCCTGTGAGTTTCCCCGTGTGCTCTGGGCTGGGCTGTCAGGAAGACAATGATGCTCAGGCTCTCACTTCAGGAAGCTGGAGTGATGCAATTTTTATGGCTCAGTGCTGGAGTATTTTGGGGCTCAGGGCACACGAGACTGAGCTCAGCCTCTTGTGTTTCCTCCAAGCACAGCCTGAGGTTGGCATAAGTGGCAATAAAATCAATCATGCAGCACTCCCAAGTTGTGCCAAAAATACTCTGTGCTTAACTGCATTTTGGGTCACTGGAATTTTCTGGGCAGCTCAAGCAAGTGGGGAGCAACAAACTCTGCTGTGGTTGAGTTGGCAGAGATGGATAGAAGCAGATTTATCCCAGAAGAGACCTTAGAGCTCCCCCAGCCCCACCCTCTGCCATGGCAGGGACACCTTCCACTGTCCCAGGCTGCTCCAAGCCCAGCCTGGGCACTGCCAGGGATGGGACAGCCACAGCTTCTCTGGGAAATGTGTGCCAGGGCCTCCCAGGGAACAATTCCTTCCCAATATCCCATCTAACCCTGCCCTCTGGCAGTGGGAAACCATTCTCCTTGTCTGTCAGTGTGTGCCTCTATAAAGGCCCCTCTCCCTGAGACGTTCTGGTCAGAATGTGGTGTCCTGCTCATGCACCTCCAGAGCCGCAGAGCCGGGTGGCCTCGGTGACAGCCCCTGTGCAGCTGTGCCCTGGCAGCTCGGTCACCGCCCGGGTGTCACCGTGCTGTCCCAGCTGCTCTGCTGGAGGCAGCAGCTGCCCGGGGCTCTCACGAGGCGCCGGCTGCTGCTCACAGACGGCTGAACTGTGCCTGGCCCAGGGGCCAGACTAACGCAAACAGAGGGGCAAACAGAGGGGCAGCGGCACCGCGGGCACGCGCCGGCCCCGGGCCAGGGTCAGCCCCGGTGGGGTCAGCACGGAGGGACAGGGTCAGCACCGAGCTGCTCCACCAGCAGCAGCCTGTTGCTACCCTGCCCGGCCATCCCCTGTGCCTGGCCTGCCCCATCCCGAACCTTCCCAGCCACCCTGACCCTGCCCTGCCACCCTGTGACTGTGCCCACCCATCCCAAACCTTCCCAGCCACCCTGACCCTGCCCTGCCACCCTGTGACTGTGCCCACCCATCCCAAACCTTCCCAGCCATCCTGAACCTTCCCAGCCATCCTGTGACTGTGCCCATCCATCCTGAACCTTCCCAGCCACCCTGACCCTGCCCTGCCACCCTGTGACCGTGCTCACCCATCCCAAACCTTCCCAGCCATCCTGAACCTTCCCAGCCATCCTGTGACTGTGCCCACCCATCCCAAACCTTCCCAGCCACCCTGACCTTCCCAGCCACCCTGTGACTGTGCCCACCCATCCCGAACCTTCCCAGCCACCCTGACCCTGCCCTGCCACCCTGTGACCGTGCTCACCCATCCCAAACCTTCCCAGCCATCCTGAACCTTCCCAGCCATCCTGTGACTGTGCCCACCCATCCTGAACCTTCCCAGCCACCCTGACCCTGCCCTGCCACCCTGTGACTGTGCCCACCCATCCCAAACCTTCCCAGCCATCCTGAACCTTCCCAGCCATCCTGGGACTGTGCCTACCCATCCCAAACCTTCCCAGTCACCCCAAACCTTCCCAGCCATCCTGTGACTGTGCCCACGCATCCCAAACCTTCCCAGTCACCCCAAACCTTCCCAGCGATTCCAAACCTTCCCAGCGATTCCAAACCTTCCCAGCCATTCCAAACCTTCCCAGCCATCCCAAACCTTCCCAGCCACCCTGCGACCGTATCCACCCATCCTGAACCTTCCCACCCGTCCCAAACCTTCCCAGCCACCCTGACCCCACCCTGCCATCCTGTGACTCTACACACCCATGCCAAACCTTCCCACCCATCTTGACCCTGCCCAGACATCTGTGACTGTGCCTACCCATCCCAAACCTTCCCAGCCATCCCGACCCTGGCCAGCCAGCCTCCAGCTCGGCTGCAGGCCCCACTCCCAGCTGGGATGGCTCCTGCCAGACCTGTGGCATCAGGTGTTCAGCCACGGGCATTTCAGAATCTGAACAAGGTGCTTGAAAAGTTTTCACTCATTTATTTCTGTTCTCCTTTGGGTAATTCTTTAAGTGGCAACAGAGCAATATTTTGTGTCTCTTTTCTCACATCTCTGCTGTGGTCTCTTATCAGTCTCCAGGAATTGTGGACACAGAAATGACCAGCTCAGTTATATTCTTTTTTCCCCCCTGTTCCTTGCACAGAGCAGTTTGCTGCCTGACAGGGACATGCTATTAGTGACCCAGGACACACAACAATTCTGATGTATCATCACAAAGTACCAGCCTTCCCCAGCTAAAAAAGCTGAGAGATGATGACTTACAGAGGGCTCTGCTGCTGTTCCAAATCCTGCGCTCCATGGATGAAGTCAGGGCTCCTGCTTCTGCCTTGTTCTCCTTTGTGTTCTACACTAGTGCCTGGTGGAAACAGCAGAAATCAGAATTCAGGTGCATGAAAAGAAAGGACTCTGTGGCAAAAACAAATGAGAAATTCCCAGCCAAATATAAAATAAACGTTTTAAGTTCAGCTACTTGTCTGCCATTTTTTACTGCCCCATTCCCTTCTCTTCTTAAAATCCAGGAGAGTGAAAAAATGAAAATTTTGCTTCCTCCTCCCAGAGAAGCAAAATAATTAGGGCAGAGGAAGGTGTGTAAGAACCATCCTAGAAAGGGAATAATCCAATAGTGGTTTTAGACCGTGCTGGGAAGGTTTTTCTTTTAATCCCAATGAAATTTGGGCTAAGGGGTAATCATCTGACATCACAGCATTATCTTAATCTAAGTCACTTGCCCTCCACGCTGGCACTTGTGCTTTAATATTAAGCAATCAGAGAAATAGAGCCTGTGACATCCAGATCTGTATTTACAATTTACCTAAAACACAGTTCATTATACACTTATTACTTTATCTATGAAGTATTTACTTGGATTAAAGCAGTGTGTCCCAAAACCTGCACACAATGACACAAGTAAGTTGGAATTCCCTGTGTCACTGCAGTCTCAGATGTCTTGACGTGACAGACGTGGGGCACGTGGGACAGATGTGGGAGCCAGACAGAACCACAGCAGGGTTTGGGTTGGAAATGCCCTTAAAGCTCTTGCAGTTCCCCCACATTCACCAGCCCACATTGCTTCCAAGCCCCATCCAACGAGATCCACAAAATCCCAGAGGTGAGGAGGCACGAGACACAAGCACTGGGACAAACACGAGTGTGTGAGCAGGACAGAGATGAGAGGGACCAGCTCTGCTCACACACTGTGCTCTGCTGCTGCAATCTCACTCCACACAATGGAAAAACTGAATCGTTCTCTCCATGACAAAGGAGCTGCTGGCACCTTTGGAAGCCTGGTGGTGACACGGCTGGGGGCAGAGATGGCTCATCAGGGAAACCACAGTCTGCACATGGAGCTCCTCAGCTCCAGACAAGCCCATTATCTACCTAGAGATGATTATCTCTGACACCTTTGGATTCCTGGGGAAAAAGCTCTGTCACACATTTCACATTCCCAAACCCAGCTGGAAAATGTTACACCTGCTTTTTGAGTACTGTTTGCCTGGAAATAAAGGTTAAGCAATTTCCTTACGGTTCTTTCCTGTACAAAGCGTGAGAAACAAACCAAAAGCACAATTCTCCACTCCAAAGCCACTTGGCAAGACAACCCTTACCCCTGGTTGGCTAACTCAGAGCTACAGAAGTTAAATAAGGCTTTTGATCTTGACCATAATAATTTGGGCCACTGCCCCCCTTTTGCTTACAAATAGACCATGGAGTTCTGGTAACATCTTAGGTGGGCTTTAAAAAAAGGAACAGTTGGCACAAGGGGTCAGCACAACTGACCAGACAAAGTACAAGTGGAAGGGGAGTAAATCATTAGCTCGAGACAGGCCTTGAACCAGATCACTGCAGCAGATGTAGACTTAGCAATTCCCTCTTGCTCCAAAGCGAACTTTGGTCCTGTAATAACTGGCAGCTGATGCAACGATAAGAGAATGAAGTCTATAAAAATGTAGCTGAAAGCCTGGGAAGTCCTGACTGGAGCTCTTTGTGCCTCCTCCACCCACGGCTGCTCCAAGTGACAGCTCCCGCTGGGAAGATGCACTGGTGGAAAGTGATGGCAGCCCTTCTGCTCTGCTCACTGCTGCTCAGCCAGGTAAACTGAGATAATACTGAAATAAACTGTTTAAAGGGCTAATTCAAAGGATGGGCAGTCCATAAAAGCTGTTATGATTTGGATGGACAACTGGCAGGAGCTAAGAGGTGACAGCAGGGCTTTTTAGAGCATTCAGCATCATAAAAATGTAGAGCTACTGCCTAGTGAATACTGGGCTGCTCTGAGCCACAGCTCAGCCAGTGACTCAGCCTTCCCTCCCAAGAAGATCAAAACCATCATTAATTTTGGTCCATGCTTCTTTGGGGCTGGGCTGCAAGCAGCGCTTCGCCAGAGGGTGCTGCGATCTGAAAACCACGAAGATTTAAAATGAAGACTGTTGCTCTCAGCAGCAGCAGAAGGAAATGCTGCAGCTGCCACGTGTGCTGAGGGTCACCCTGCTGTGTTTCAGAGCCACGGCGTGTCCCTGTCCCTGTCCCCGAGGCAGCCCCAGCCCCGCAGCCCCCGGCAGCGGCGGATGACGCCCTTCTGGAGAGGGGTGTCCCTGAGACCCATCGGAGCCTCGTGCCGCGACAACAGCGAGTGCCTCACCATGCTCTGCAGGTAACCACACTCTCTGAGCTGGGATGGAGGGGACCTTCCCACCTGGGCTCGTCCAAACCGGAGCCAGGGGTCACTCTGTGCATAAAAAAAGATACCAGGAATAGGGATGGGGTAAGAGAGTCAGACTCTTTAGTAAGTAGAGCAAACAGAGCAGAGTTCAGGTCTCTGGGGTGCCAGCCCCAGTCCTTTCACTGCAACCCCAAATAACCTGGCTGGGTGAAGGGAACAGAGGGCTCCAGACAGCTTTTAGGCACCTTCCAGACCTTCCCATTAATCCTTCCTTTTAAAGCATGTACTGATGAAAATGAAAAAGCCTGCATCAATAACTTACCCTAAATTAATCACTTTAAGGTGGAGTTGGGCCAGTGTTAAACCATGACATTATTTAAGCTCATAATTTAAAAAAAAACAACTACAATATCAGAAGCTAGGCATGAGCAAATTGTCCAACTACATATAGTTAAATTCATTAGTTAAAATTATTACTTAATGACTGAAAGTTGATTTTGTATGGCACTTGCTGTTCACACAACACTCAGAGACAGGGTAAAAACCAGTCATTTTCTACTATATGTAAATAGCAGTAATGGATAAGTATATCCTATTATTAATAAATAATATTATAAATAAGCTTATTTTATTTTATAAATAATTAGGATAAGTAAGTAAACAGGACAGGGTGGTTGGGCTGCTATGCCATGTTTGGAATTCTGATGGGAAGCAAAGACCAAAAAAACGAATCAAGACTGAGCAGTGGAGGGGAATCCAGCACTGTGGGCACAGGGGCACAAAGATGTACCTGGGACCCGTGGGAGGACCAACCTCAGCTCCCAGTGCCCCTGGCACAGCCTGGCAGGGGCAGCCCCAGCCCTCAGTGCCTGATGATGTTCTTTTCTTTTCTTTCCAGGAAAAACCGCTGCCTCCTCTCCACGGCCTCGGCGTGAGCTGGCCCCAAGCACAGCCTGCACTGTTACTGCTGACCATGCTCCACACACTTGGGATCTATTTATTGACTGCTCAGGAGCTGCAAGGGCCTCGAGCAACCAGAGTATTTAATATTTCTGTCACATGTGCTGATAAAAGGACTTCAAAGAGCTCGAGAGCTTCTCCTCCCACAGCCACGCCTCAGGAGGCCTCTGGCCAAGCTCAATAAAAGGGCTCTGCATCTCCTGCTCGTTTGGTTTTTTTGTAATGTTCCCTATTATTTATTTGAAGGTGTGAATTAAAAGATGTATTCAGCAAAGCAGCTTGGTTTGCCTTGTATCTTGAGCAAAGTGGGCAGAGCTGGGGCTCAGTTCCAGCCAGACTTTGGACATTTATCTTTACCCCTGGCAAGAGCATAAAGTAGATCAGACCCCATCTCCTCCCAGTCCAGCTCTTATCAGCCCTCAGATAAAGGCCTGTGGGAAAGAGGGAGCCAAACTGATAACACTGATAGCAATTCCAATATCCCAAATATATCCAGCGATAAGTGGAAGAAAAACCTATTTACTTCTAATTACTTCTAATCAAATTTACTTAAATACATGTCCTAGACTGACTTTTGCCACTGACCTTATCTCCTGTCTCAAAATGAACTGATCAAAATGCTGTTTTGGTGTGTTGGATGTCGACTTGGAGGCTGAAAGATAAAAAAAAATATATCAGCAAGTCTGGACACACACACTGGGTGCTGCTTTTCTTTTGCTTCACAGAGCAATTGGATAAAGGAAAGAAAATTCTGCCTAAAAATGCAATTCCAGGGAGGAGAAAGCCCCACAAAACAGATCCAAGCACAGGGGGTTGGAAGTTTAATACAGAAAATCTATTTGATATTTATTAAACTTAGTTTCTCCAGTTACAGTTTTGCATTGTACAAAGCATTTTAATGACACAGTAGTTAAAAAGATCTTTACAAATTGAAATGTGATACCCTTTTCTCCAAATATTTTAATTGCCATAAATTTGTTTAAAAATACACATTAAACGCATGTTTCAGACACTAAACTTTCTATAATCTCAATACCACAAAATACATAGAATATACTATACAGATGTGGAAAAAATCTAGTTAGTATATAATACTTTGCTCACCATTAACAGCTTTATTACGTGAAATGCACATACTGACTTAGAAATCCTAATTTTGAGCCCCAAAGTACCCTTTGAAATTTCAAATGTATTGCAACAAATAAAATCACAGTTTGTTTATTCTTTTTCCGGTTTTGGTTGAAGACAGATGCCCAAATCTTTTGATAGAAAACAAAATGTAACACATGGACTTGTCATGTACAAAGCATAAAACAGAGACATCCCATTAGTTACTAACAGTACCTTTCTGTAGGATTAATCAGGGCTTCATTTATAAGTGACAGGTTAAAAGTTACCTCCCCTCCCCAGCCCTCCCCCAAAAGAAAAACCCCTTCTTCACCAAATAATAATTTCAAATAAGATAAAGGATTTTTAATAAATATATAAGCACTTTATCCTCCATATACAAAATTTTTTTTTTTTAAAACAATTTAAAAGGGGGACCAGATACAAATGTCAGGAACTGTGCTTGGAAAGTCATGCCTGGTCCTTGGAGCAGAGTTTGGGATGTGGAATGGCAGGGCAGTGCCAGGAGCCGTGTCCTGGGATGGGGATGGAGGCTGGAGCCAGGGATGGGCACTGTGCCACAAGGAATTCAACTCCCAGGTGGAATTAGAACAGGGGAAGCACAGCCACAGCACCAGCCCAGCTCCCTGTGAGCTGGAACTGCTCCCACCTGGAGCAGGGGCTGAGCTGGGGCCTGGGGGCACCACAGCCCAAACCTCGGACACACCACGATTCCCCTGACACTTCCTGCTGGGAAAGCCCTCCTGGAACAGCTCTGGAGCTCCTGCAACAGCTCTGGAGCTCCTGCAACAGCTCTGGATCTGGGGAGTTGGGAGCAAAGCTCGGGCTCCTCCCTGCCCTTCAGGATGCCCAGCACTGACCTCATTGCTCGGGAGCAGGGGTTTTCCAGAACACTGACACATCAGAGGGAGAAACTGCAACCCTGACCCAAGGATTTGTCGGGAAGGGAAGAATTTGGAAGTTGTTTACTCCCCAATGGGTAATTCAAACTCGACTTGCTCAGGCCCTTGTGGATCTGCCTCAATAGAAACACTGCAGTGACAGCAAAGATCTGTTCAGAAAATGACATTAAATACAGCAAAGGTAGTTTCTCTCTCTTTCCAGCAGTTTGCCTTTTGGGCAAACTCCATAATTCTCTGCCTACGGCTTTATTTTACTTGCCCCAGGCAAGTGCTACATCATTCCCATAAATTCTGACTCTCTGTGTGTTGGGGCCATTCATAAATACATTTCAGGGCATTTTTTTGTTACCACAGCAATCAAGCCTCAGCAATCTAAAGGAATATACATTGCACTCCTGGATAATATGCAATATTTATCACCAATAAGATGGTGACTCAGCACTCAATAAATAATATATCAATATAGTCAGTTGCACCATAATCTAAAAACAAGTATAACATATACTTTGGACAGACTGAGTCATATATATATACATATATATTAAAAGACACATACAATACAATTGCATACTGCCATCGAAGCCAAGGAGAGCCATCCGTCTGCTCTGCTTTATGGCTGAGATTCAAATCAAAACAAAACTCTTGGGCTGGTTTACTCTGGTGTCCTGAAGATTTGTTTGGAATTAGAAATGGTTTGCACCTTTATCACCTGGAACCTGCAAGTCTGAGAGCAAAGTCAAACAGCACAGATAGCTGAGCAAGCCTAGTCTGATTGAGCCATTTTTAAGATTCACCAACTGGGGCCATGATCAGCAAGGGAATTAAAATTACAGTGTTGATATGTATTGATACACATTCCCTGTCCAGGGAATCATTTGGGAAGCCAGGATTGGGGAGTCCCTCCTCAGTCACTGCTGTGACCTGCACCCCCTCTGGGTGCTGGGAGCTGCCAAGGACAGGGACAGAGCCCTCCTACTTTGGCAGAGGGATGGAAGCCTAGGATCTATTTGCTTTTTGTTTTAGCTATAAAAACTGAACAAATACAGAACTTTCCTCTTGGAAACAAGGGTCAATCCCAAATTAAGATATGCTTTTGGAACTGTGAGGTTTGAACTGATCTGTTTGCACCAGCCCCAGCTGCACAAGGCATTTCCTACCCATCCCGCACGGACACAACACCTGGGACAGCACTCCAGAGGATGATCCCCCATGGAGTTCACCCTCCAGCTGGGACACTTCCAACCAGCTCAGGTCCACATTTTGACATGATGCAAAAAAAAAAAAAAAAAAAAAAAAAAAAAAAAAAAGCCTTCTGGTTGTTTGAAGCCAATTTCTAAGATCCACTGCTCTAGGGATAAGCGATGCGTTTTCGAGAGGCCAATTTGGCGTGACACCAAAAGGTATTTGTGGGACTCTAGGTAAGGAAAAAAAATTCCCCGAGATGAGACCATTCCTGCTGACAGCAATGGTGACTGTGCACAAAGGAGCAAGCCAAGAACAGCCACGCTGGCTAGTGCAGCACTACACACAAACCCACCCATGGATGCAACTTCTACCAAGGGATTTCTCAGCGTCAGAGGTGTGCGAGGCACTTCAGAGGAGGAAAGGAAACACGGCTGACAGTGTCCCATGCCCACGGCGGGGAGTTTGAGGGTACAGAGTTCTGTCTCCAACAGCAAAGACTAACAGAAAGGTGACCTTGCACAGTGATTCCATAAAAAGGATGCTCCGACAGACCTGAAGAGTCGAGTCAGGGCGAGCCCCAGGTCTGTTCCCCGTTTATCAATCCGGACGTAGCAAAGCTTTTCTGGAAGTACAAAACACGCTGGGACGCAAAGGAAGCTCTACGAAGATGCAGCTACCTTGTAGTAGGTTACTAATTTGCAAAACTTCTAAACTCTTAAAGCCCATAGGACATACTGCAGTACTAAGGAGCGTAGAATTCTATTCCTTCTCTCGAGGTTGCCGTGATTTTGGCACTTAACTACACCTACACAAAAAATTTAGTGCAATAATTTTCCTGAACATGCACGTTCATATCTGGTACAGAATAAAGGGTTCGACGGGAGAGAAAAACAAAGCAGCATTCCACAATCTCACTCCAAAGGATTCAGAGTTGGACTCTGGGGAAGGAGACCACCGCGATGAGTCGGTTTGTGTGACAGACACCGGGACTTTGAAAAAGGAAATGGAATTTTACCCAAGTACTGCAGAAGACCACTGCATACAGTATACCTGGTCCTGCTGTAAAACATCTTGTAAACAGTTCATAAAATCTTCATCTAAAAGTAAGGCATAAGGCACACCAGACATGTTGGGGGCACTAAGCAATACTGAAAGCAGTAGCATTTGAAACCTTTAACTCAGACAAGCACCTCACGTGGAAAGGTACTTTGGTTTGCACTCGGAGAGGGGCCACCTGCAGCTCCACCACCCCTCTGTGGCACCCGCGGCCCCCTCGGGAGTGGACGTTACGTGACACGAACGGGACCTTCATCAGCACGGGGTAAAGCCAAGTTTGCCATCCATCCTGCCCAGAACAGAGCTTCCTGCAGGAGCAGCTCTGCTCCCACCCCACGGCGGCTGCTGCACTGCCAGCCTGTAGTGTCCATCACCCAGCAGACCCTAAGAGGACAAAACGCACCTCGAGTTCTACTAAAGATTCCTGGTTTCTCAGTCAATGGAAAAGATGCAAATGATGGTCCTGGTAGGAAATGAGCTACTCTTGGGTTTGGAACCACAGAGTTCCCCCGATTTCGGAACTGTCAGAAAGCGACGAGCACGGAAACAAAAGGTATTTGAAATGAAGAGATGCAAAAAAAGCACGAGATTGTCCTTTTTCCAAAGCCTTTCCTGCTTGCATCGCACCCATCGGACCGAAGGTCGTTCCTACACCATCACCTGGACGTTACATTAAATGCAAATTCCTGTAATGTTTTGTGATTGTTATAGTGTTAATCGATGGCTTGAAGCTGCCTCGGAAACAATCCGAGGCAGATCCAGCTAAATATTTTTTTCCATATAAATTTCTTTATAATTCATTTAAATGAAGTATCTCAATACGTAGAAGAATATCTGGAACTTTTCTATTTAGTACAAATTCTGCAATAATAAATCTGTAGTTGTCATTTATTAGTCGACTCATAGGCATTAGGCATGAGAAGTATGGTGTCCCTACTCGTTAGAACCTATCAACCCTAGTTCCTTTTACAGGCTCTACCACCACAAGACATTACAGAGTAACAAAGCTCACAAAGTACTTAAATAAAGTGTCTAGGTTTAATTTCTAAGTACTCAAAAGGGGAAATTTAGGGAAGAAGAAATAGCTAAAATCAGCCCCAAATGGGGCTTTTCAAAATTAAAATTTAAAAAAAAATTAAAATAAATAGGATTTAGACTGACTATTCATGTATTGTGACTGGAATTCCAATGATCTATCCATGACAGATCAGCAAGAAACTACAACTTTCATGTAGCAAATTTTCAAATATTTAAATAACTTAAACCGGGAACACTGGAGAAGTCCACGAACCAGCTTGATTTGGGGGTTAAACACAAAAACACAAATGAGGATGGGAGGACGTGGGAAAGCATTCCTTGCTCTTAGTGTCAAACTAAGCAATGTGTTATGGCAGTCTTCCTTATTGACATGACACAGTGTTGTGGAGAGGAATCAGAGGCAGCTGAAGGATGGGCTGGGCTGGGATCCTCACTTGGCGTCGAGGCGCAGCCAGTGCAGGCCCTGCCGCGTGTAACGCACCAGCTCCGTCATGATGCTCGTGTTAAACACCAGGGGCCCCATCACCTTGTCCAGTTCAGCAAAGAACTCTAGAACAGCACAAACACAGCGTTAAAGGAGCACATTTGGTAACCACGGCCAGCCCCAGGTGCCACTGTGAATGGAGGAGGGGTGGGGGAATGGGGGAGTCAAGGAGAATGGTCCTTATCCATTTCTGTACTCTTCTGCACAGGACTGTGTAGGGTTCCACCATGGGGGTTATAGAAATCAGCCCTGGAAGGCCCAGAATTGGCCTTTCCCTGGGCCCAGAGGTGACCATGGAAACACATCCAGCTCACCTGAGATGGGCTGGGATAAAGAATGCTGGGTTTGTGACCTTCTGGAGCAATTGTGTGGGAATATTGTGGTTTGTGCCCTTCCAGGGCATTGTTTCCTGTTCCCATCACAGGGAACATCTGGGCAATGCTGCAGGGGACTGGGGACACTCTGGGTGCATCTTTGCTGTTTGTGTGAGGTTCTGTCCTGTTTGTGTGCTGGGATTGAAGGGATTGTCACTGCTCAATGAAGGGCTTTGCACTTCTCCATCTCGTGCAGAGTCCATGCCCTTGCATGAATACTGCAGGACTGCTTGGAAACAACCAAACCATTGCCAAACTTCTTGGTCTTCCTCTAAAACTTATATTTCACTAGCTGAAAATAATTAAACTACTGCCAAACATCCTTCAGAAGTCTTCACTGAAGAATTTCAGAGAGGGAAATGCGCCAAGCTCCTCTTCCTACACTGAACACTTTACAGGAAACACAACGAAGATTTTCATGTCACAACTCCAACCCCACCTTGACAAGCACAACACCCAGCCCGGGGTATCCCTGCAGCCCAAGGTGTCACCTTCCCCCAGACTCTGCAGAGGTTCAGAACCCAGGGCACCACCAACAAAACCAAAGCCTGGGGATGTTCCAGCCCCTCTGGAAGGTTCCAGCCCCCCCGAGGCAGCCCTTACCTTTCTGCTCTCTCGAGAGCTGCTCTGCTTGTTCCCAGATTTCAGTGGCATAGAGGAAGTTGGAGGTGACCTGGACGTAGCTGGCAGCCATCTGATGGATGCGCTGCGGGATCGTCACCGAGGACCCGCTCCCTGAAGGGTTGGCTGCCCCGGAAGAGTAATTTCCTGAATTCCCTGGAGACAGCTTTGGAGACACTGGAGATGGCATCCCCACAGGTTTGCTGCTCAGCCACAGGGGAGGATGGAATTGGAAAGGCAGAAATGCATCAGCTTTAGACACATCGTGCTCTGAGATGTCCCCAAAGATCCCCCTGCCCACGTTCAGGGTGTGAAATGGGAAAACATTCCCATTCTACCCATCAAAAATCAGGATTTTCCACCATTCTCAAGCTGGGAACTGCTGAGGATCCTCCAACAATTATTTATAGCTTACAAAAGCCAATTATGAAACCTCAGCATCTCTTAATACAATAAAATCTTAAATTTATTGTTTAAATGAACCTTAAAGAATAAGAACGAGAAAATTACAGCTCCCTGGTAACTCCCCTGCCAGAATATTGCATTATATCACATTATTGCAGATAACACAATGGAAACCTGAAGTGCCCTCCCCTTCAACTCACTGAATAATTTATCAAAGGTCCATTATTGGGTTTAAAAGAGCAGAAGTAATTGCTAAACTATGGAACAGAGAATCCTGCGAGTGCTCGTAACCTCTGGTCTTGCAGCACTGACAAAGCTCTTGTTTGAGGGGAGAACAATTAAATTAAACCCCAAAACTCCCTGGGATAAGTGACCTGTGGGTTAGAGGCACACTGGCCCTTGTTTAGCCAGGCAAACCCTGCAGAGCTGCAGCACCTCCCTCCACCATGATAATTACACAGAAATAGATCAAAATCCACACCCTTCAAATCATCACCCCAAAAGCTGCTCCCTGAGCCCCCCTGGCACACAGGAAATGGAGAAAATGTCCTATAAATTGAGAGATAAAGGTAACAGCTTTTAGCACTCACCTTCCCATACCAGGTGACGGTGCTTGAGAATTATTGTAGCAATTCTGTGTGGGGAAAAAGACACATTTCACCTGATTTGTCTTTATACTTTCACTGGTTACATGTTATCTGGTTGTTACATTGCTTCTTTTTAACCAATATTTTCTGTAGTTGTACTTCAAAGTAACATTCTCAATAATATCACAGTAAGCTGAAATTTGGGGAAATATCCTTTTTTTTACTGATGGCAAAGACACAAATGAAGGGATTATTTTAACAAAACAAGTATGGGAGGAGTCCATTGCCCCTCATGGGAACATTTCAGTTTTTTCAGTCCTTTGACAGAAAGAATTTTATCACTGGCACTGAACAATTGAAGATATCCCAAATCTGAGAGATTGGGTATGTGATGAGCCTGTTTCCTCTCAGCACTGAGAGCTGGAAGCTTCAGAAAATCAGCTGCACAGAAATTGAAATAAATTCAAGGGGAATTGACCTAAACCCAGCCAACATCCCACTGCAAAGAACCTTCTCCTTAAAGCCTACTACATTAATTAAAGAAAGCCAAATTATCAGAGAGTTGTCATGCCAGGACCAGGAGGGTTATGGTTATTAAAGCTCTGCCCAGCTTTAATGCACCTTCAAGTCCAGTTCTAAACAGGTGCTCACCTTCAGCAGCCTGAAAATTGGATTTGGGAACTTTAAGTGATGTAGAGCTTTCATATCATTAAGTTTTAATATAGAAAGTACAGATGCAATTACCTTCAGATGTTCAGTCAGAGTTTTTGAGTATTTCAATGCACTTTCCTTTTTCAGTTTGAAAAGCCTCAGGTACAGCAGAGCCTGGCACCGAAGGCTGCCCAAAGACAGGACAAACAGTCACAATTAAAGTCAGCTTTATCTCAACTCAGTGAACTTCTAAAATCCAACAGCTGTGCTCTTAATGCTTTCTCTGCCAACTCAGCTCTCAAGTTGTAACTGAACCAGAAAATCCACAACCACCTTGAAATTCTGAAGGGAACTGAAACAGCTCCATGAGCCTCAAGTTGGAATTGAAACTCTCAGTGATGTTGCTGCTGCTGGGCTTGGGAGACACCACCCAGTGACTTCCTGGACAAGGAATCCATTTATTGATCACCTGTGCCAGGATATTTATTGATCACCTGTGCCAGGACACCCTGGGCCTCTGCCAGGGCCTTTGCTCTCCCCTGAACCAAAGGGTTCAGGTCCTCTACACCTCCTGCAGCCACTCCCTGAGCCTCAGGGCTCCTGAGAGCCCCCACAGCCAGCCCAGGTGTGATTTATCTCTGGCTCAGTGCCCAGGATGCACCTTCTGCTGTCACTCTTCAGTGTTTCAAAGCCTTGGCCCTTGCTGGCAACACCCCCATCTACAGCAATCACACACAGCTTGATCTTCGTGTACAGCCAAGGGGAAATCTCCTGTGTTTGGTTCAGGAACACCTCAGAGCTCAGTCTAAACAAGCTTTTTGTGCAGATAAAAGGTGTGAAGTGCATGAGGGCACTCAGGAAGTCCCAGCACACTCACCAAAGCACTGCCAGCCTTTTGTCTGCAGCCGTCGCATCCGGGGCCAGGTAATTCTTCAGTTTCATAGTGTATCTGCAGAGAAAGGCAGCAAATCAGCCCCAAAACAGAAACTGCTTCCTTTTATCATTCATAAAGCACTCATGTTCTCATGGATTTCCAGTTTCAGCTGTCTCCACTGTTACAGGAACTTCTCTCAGGCCTGAATAAAGCACTGACTCAGCAGTAACCAGAATAATGCTGCTCCTCTTGGGTCCCTCATCGTAGAAGGACTTGAAGAGCCTCAGCAGAAACCACCTCACCCTTGCTGGAAATGCTTTAAACCCCAGCAGCTGGAATGAACTGCCCACTGCTCCAGTGTTACTGGGAATGACAGCACATCTCAAAAGCTGGGGGCAAACCCTCCGTACACCTCAAAGCCCTGACCCCCAGAGCTCCCCCCACCCAGCTGCCCCTGCAGGAGCTCTGCAAAGCTTACTTGATTAATTCCACAGTTTCTGAATACATAGGGAACGGGGACTTGGATTCCTGAGCATTTTTCTCCAATGCATTCCCACACTCAATGAAGGACACGACAGCATCCAGGTAGTACACGGCCTTCTCGAACCTGTCCGACTGCGGGGAGGGAGCAACAACTCAGGAGCAGAGAACACAGAGGTGCAAGGAAATGCCAGCACAGAGGGGCAGGAGAATGGCACAGGCAGCAAACAGCCCCAGCACCAGGGGCAAACACTGGAGGGGGGCACTGGGGATCCACTCACCAAAGCATCTGCATTGTGTTTGAGCTTCTTGGCTTCCTGCAGGTAATGATCAGCTGAGTAAGTCCTGCAAGAGAGGACACAGATTTAGGGACTGGAGCCACCCACTCACACAGCCTTTTATGGCTGCAGCTTCTTAATATTGCCAATTTCAGGGCTTTTTCTGTTCTAACTCAAGCTACACTATGATAAAACTGTTTGAAGGAATCTGTTAAATTAGTTAACTACTATGATAAAATTGTTAAAAGTAGTTTCAAGTTGGTTCTCTAGTTTCAGGTAATTCCAACAGTATTTCAAGCAAGTTCTGAAGCAGAAAGTTATTTTACATTTGGTGGAAACATAATTTCATCTGTAAAGGGGATCTAAAGAAGTGCTTTCAGAGCAAGCTGAGATCTGAACTGGCCCAATTGAAACCTCACATCTGCACAAGATGCTGAAATACTCGTTTTATTTTCTCTTCAAGGTATTTTCTTTGACAAAGAGCTTGTGTGTAACATCTTCTGTGGAGCAAAATGCCAACTCTCCTCCGTGGGGAGCTGCCTGTGCTCGAGATCCAGAGCCCCCCAGGGGGAAAGGGAATTTTCTGTCCTTACTTATCATCAAAAACGAGCTTTGCTCTCCTCGACTTCGCGCTTTCCGTGGCCTGAGCAGAGGCAGGAGGGCAGCTGGAGGAATTGTTCAGGATCTTTTCCTGGAAGGGAAATCCACACCAGGTAAGACATTTAAAGAACAGTTACAAGAGGAGCATGTGTTGTGTAAATTCCCCCATGGCTTCCCCCATTCCATGCAGGAAGGAGAGGCTGCAGGAGCAGCTCCCAGGAGGCTCCCACAGGGCTGGAGCTCCTCAAGGCTCCCCAGATCCACCCAGGGTCAGGAGATCCCTCCCTCCATCTCTCCTGTCACTGTTTCTAAATCCTGTTTCTCTACTCTAGCACAGATGAGGAGGATTTTGAGGATTTCTATCAACAACACCCTCTCTGAACGCCTTTGCCTCAGAAAACCCACACAGGAGGAGTTACTCCTCTGAGAAAGATATGAGTAAGCACACCTGGAGTGTAAAACAACAACCATATCACAAATTAACAGCTGGCTTGGGGATATTTATATTTTTAAATCCCATCATATCGATCTTCCCAGCCTAAATCTCTTACAACCCATTTTCTGCACTATCTCCATAACCATGTGTTCTCCTCTGCCACAACAGACAGCTCTGTAAATTGCTGAGCTGGAGTTAAAATAATCTTTCTACAATGTCATAAAATGAGAGCCAGAGCTTTCCATCCCAGCCCTGAGCACAGACTGAGCTCCTGCTCTCCTTTAAAACCAGGGCAAGTTCTGGATCTGCTCTGAGGAGACCAGAGCAGCCTCACAGCTCCAGTTCCAGTGTGCACAGAGCTTTCCAGAGATGTCCTCATTAACCACTTCATCAGTGAACAGGCAGCACCAGCCACCAGGGGATGACTGAACCCATTCCTCTCTTTACACAGGAATTTGGCAGGATAAGCATTTGTATTCCATGATCTCTCCAAGTTGTCTTCTCATTTATGGCCTTCCAAGCCCTTGTGAACAATGCACATCTCAAACTGATGGCATTTTAAACTCAACTGGAAATGGTTGTTTAGATCAAGCTTAAAAAGGACAAGAGCAGGACAGAACCAGCCTTTACCTTGGCTTCCTTGGCACTGCTGGACCCCTTCCCCTCTGTCTTCTTCTGCTTGGAAGAGGAGCTGCTCTTGCTGCCACTGCTGCTCTCCTTGCCTGGGTTGCTGCTGGATTTTAGGGATGAGGATTGACTGACTGTTCTCTTCCTGGAGCTGTGCTCCTGCTTGGAATCCTTCTGCAGGGCTGGGGCAGCAGGGGAGGGCAGCAAATCCTTCTCTTTAACAGCACTTGGCTTTGAAGACCTGCAGAAGAGCAACAAATTCAGGGTTTGGGTTTCTTGCCTTAACAAACAAACAAACACCAGAACAAACCAAAGAATCCAAGACAAAAGTTTGATTTTTAAATCTTAACCTAAACACCTTTTTTTCCTCCAAGATTTTTACAGTCAGACCCAGCTTTGGAGAAAAGCAGAACAATCCTCTCACAGCGAGCTGCTTTCTCCAAAGCCAGATTGAACATGTTTTCACCATTTCATTTGTTCTGACCTGAAAACACAAGCAAAACCAGACAAGTTCTAACCATAAAACCACACCCCTGCACCAGTTCTGTCCAAAAACCACCCCAAAGCCTCCCAATTTCAGCAGTGGGAGCCAGTGCCAGCGCCAGGCTGTCTGTGCACCCCAGCCAGCCAACAGCTGCAGGGAAAGATGTTCCAGGTAAAGCTCAGGAACCCAGGGGATGGGAAAGTTCCCCAGCACAGCCTTTCAGGACACTCTCACCTGGCTGCTGAGGGATGCTCTTGGCTCTTCCTGCCTTCCCATCGTTATTATTTCTACACATTATTTCTAGAAAGCCATTGTTTCATTGAGTTAAATAAATGTCCTTCTGAGAATTGCACTGGCAATGGAGCAAATACCAGGAAAAAAAAAATCAAATATCAGGTAAAAAATCCAGCTAGGAATGTACCCATTCATTCCACAGCTGCTTCCCAACAAACAGTGAGACACTGTTTAATCCACAAGGGGCAAACAAGAGTTGTAGCATCCAAAGTGCTGCAGCTTCTCCCATCTTTGTGATTTGGCAATTCCTCACTGGATAGGAATATTTTCCATGACACAATTACCCCAGTTTTCAGCTGCTTGAACTGAAACAGAAGTTTCAAATAGCAGTGGAAAAAAAACTTAATTTTTCCTGTGGATTAACACTGACCAAGCAATCAATCAAATAAAGGTACAGCAGGTGTTGCAAAAAGCATGGACAATCCAGAAATAACAAATTAAACAATGGCACTGATCTGCTCATTCTGTGTTTCTTTGCTTTGGTATCACTCACACTTTTCCTGCACTAATAAATCAAGGAGATGGGAGGCAAAATCCATGGATGCAAAGCTCAATGCCATCAGCTTCCCAAATAAAGCTACTACAGGAATTTATTCCCAGTTTAAAACTTGCTAAATAGAGAATTCCCAGACTGGGTTAATTTAAAAGTAGAGATTTTGATTTCTAGACCAAGCCCCAGTGTGTATTAGAGAAAGCCAGGAAGGAAATATTCCCTTCACAGGAGGGGTCACCTCACTTTGTTAAGGAGCACAATTGTCCTTGGCCAGTGATTTTGGGGCTGGAAATTCATTTCCACCAATTGCTTGTAGAAGCTCTGAAGTAAATTTGTTTGAAGGGTAAGAAAAAGTGAAATTTTACCAATTATTTGAGGAAAACTTGGGGTGGGGGAGAGCAGAAGAAGGGGGAAGATGAGCACCATCCTCTCCCTGCCCCTCAGTGCAGGGAAGAGCAGATACTCACTCCCTACTGCTGGAATTCTTGTGTCCTGAGGGAGCTTTTTCTTCCAGTTTCGTTTTCTTGCTTTCACTGGCTCTGTTTTCATCCTCGTTCTGAGCAAAGCAAATGAGAAAAACATCCAGCAAAGATCCACATTTACACATCACTGAGAGTGGCAACATTTCACACTGAGAGACATCATCCAGCAGGTGTTAAATACAGACCCCAAAACCAGCAGCTCATCCTTAGCAAATCCTTACCAGACCCTGACACTGGAACAAAATGAAAATCCCAGTCTGGCTGCTAAATTACAACCTGATAAAATCAGCACCAGCCAAGTTGGTTCATTTCAGCACAGATAAATTATCACCACAAAATCCCAGGAAAATCTGCCAAAGGCTTTGGCAGGCTCAGGAGACAGATTTGATGTTGTGGGGCCTAAAGAGGTGTCTGATGAGTGCCAGGAAAGGGTAAAAATCTCATCAGTCTATTAAAGTCAGCTCAGAAGTGTTGAAGAGTAGATATTTATATCAATTTAATCCTCAAGTCACAGGGTATTGAAGGGAAATTTCTAAGCTGTCTTCACTGAGCACTGGAGGGATCAATTCAGTGAATAAGAGGGAAAATGGGGCCTCACAGAATAAATCACCTGGTAACAAACCCCAGAGGTTCTGGTTTTGTAATTGATGCTGCAACCTGAGAATTGTGAGCAAGGAAATCCAGGAAATGTAGAAAATCAAGTGGTGCCCCTTGGGTTTGGAGCACAAAGCTAAACCTGCAGGGCTGGGGAAAGGGGGTCCCGTCCTTGCCTCACACAGGTTTCCATCCTCTCAGGAAGCACCAGAGCCACCTGAGGCTTGCCAACATTTAACCACCACTATTTCCTGGGATAAATTTTACTGGTCTCACCAAAGCTTTGTGGTTTGGATGTGAGAGCACACATCTTTAATGCTGTAATTCCAAATGGGTGGTGAAAGGCAAAAGTGGCCAAAGAGAGGGGAGTCAGGGAATTCAGACCCACTGGAACACGTGAGTGCATTCCCAGGAATGCAGGAATTATACAGTAACACCTGCAAGAAGTAATTATTCTCTGTACTGGTCAGAGTCATTCCCTTTTTACAAAAGAAGCTGATTTTCTCCCTTCATTTCCTCAGCCAGAGAAAAGAGGAATCTTAGGAGCAGCACAGGATTAATGTGTTTGCAGTTCCACGTCAGGGCTGCTGGATGACCCTGACTCCAGCAAGTGATCAGGTTTACTCTGCTTGCTCAGGAGGAAAGTGGTGTAACTGAAATGATCCATCTCCTCAAATGACTGGGAATGATCTCCCAGAATCCTGGGATTGCAGATATCAACAAAGTCTCCAGCCCCTGGCAGATCCCTTGGATTTGGCAAAGTGAAATTTTCACAGCGGCATCCAGAGCAGCACAGGGATTTTTGAATCCCTGCCCCAGGGCCTCACAGCCCTAAATTCATGGAAACCAGACTCCCTGGGTCACTGAGCCCTTCTGCCAGGCCCAGGTTTGCCCTTTGTACACAGTGTCCCTGTGCTGAGCTTTCAAAAAGCAGTTTAAAATTACACCAGCATTGACTTCTCACATTCCCCCCTCCAAGAGTATCCCTTCTACTCAGTTCCCCCACTGACTCCTGCCCATTTTACTGCCCCCCAGCCACTCCTGCTTTTTACTTCTAGCTGGAAAGATGAAATGCTTTTTATTATTATTATTGAGAGATGCCCTGCTCCCAGTAAAGCAGCACCTGAGATGTTTGCTGCTGCTGCCATGCCCCAGGCCCAGCCCTGCCCCATCCCTTATCCTGGCAATGGCCAATTCCATGGCTCAGGGAGCTGATCCAGCTGCAAACTGACTTCTGGGGTTTTTTCCCAGGTGGATTTCCCATTGGATCAGCTGCCTGAGCTGGCCTGCAGAGCAGCAGGGGCTGCTTCCAGGGAGGCAGGAGAGGGCTGGATGCAGAGCTCAGAGGCCACCACAGGATCTGTGAGGAGGCTGACACTCCCTCAGGTGTTTCCACAAGAAAATCCCAGCAGTCTCCTGTAGCAGCACAGGGATGACCCAGGAGTTCTACACCAGGCAGCAAAGCCCCTCCTGCACGGCTCAATCCCTGCCCTGAGCTGTGACCCAGATTCTGGGGCACTCAGTGCTCTGAGGGCTGGGAGAACAGGGAAATCTCCAGAATTCTCACCTGTTTGTGTTTCCTTTTGCCTTTAGTGGAGCTCTTGTCCGAGGGCTGTTTCTGCGAGTCCCGGGCGTGTTTCTCGGGGGCGCTTTTCTTCTCTGCCTTGGCAGCATCAGCATCCTTGTAAGGCTTCCCTGGTATCCTGGATAAGAGGCTCAGGTCAATCTTCACAATGAGTGGGTACCTTTCATCAGGATCACTCAGAGGGGACAGAAGCTCTTTCTCTTCCATAGGAGAGAACATTCTTTGCCGAAAAAAGCTGTCATCCTCCTCCATGGAAGATTTAACAGGAGTCCTATTGCTCTCAGAGTATTTGGGTGTTTGTGAGGAAGGAGGCAGGCTCTCATTTTCATCTGAATCAGAGGATGAGGTATCTGTTTCGATGAATTCCCTGGATTTCTGGGCAGATTTGCTTGAAGCCTTGTATTTCTTTTTCTCCGTTGTAGGCCGAGGGGAAGACTTGGGCTCCTTCTTTATATTGGGTTTCCTGGAGCCTTTGGTGGCTGCCTTGTGCCTGTTTGAAGGGATATTTGTTGCCATGTCTACTGGGGTTTCACTTTCTATTTTAAGACCTCCTCTGGGCTCTTCCACAGATGTCTTTTCTGCTTTCTTGGGCTGTTTTTTCCCTACAGTCCTTCTCTGAGTCGAGCTGTCGCTCTGGGCAGGTGATTTCTGCCTCCCACGACTGCTCTCTGAGCCCTTCTGGGTGGGTTTGGAATCTCTCCCTGGTGTGGAAGAAATGGAATCCTTGGATCCACCCTGATCAGTGTACCCACTCCCTGCACCCTGATCCCGTCCCTCTTTCTTGTAGCCTTGGGAAGAAGGGATATTGCTGTCCACAGAAGAAGCTGGTGACACTTTATGGGAATTAACTTTGTTCAACCAGTTATCCAGTTGCCACTTGTTTGTGGGCGGTGGCTCTGGCTAAAAACAAAGTGAAAAACAGAGTTAGATAAAATATTTCCCACTTCTTCCATCATTTCCACGTGGCAGCTGCACGATGCTGCACACCAAAGCACGAGGTGCACCCAAAACCTGAGATAAACAAATGAAAAACAGGCCCAAATAACACCAATTTTCCCTTTGTCTGCTATCAACAGGCAATACTTGATGCCACGGATTTTTAGGGTTCTGATACCATATCCAACTCTGCTCTCCAACAGACAACTGGTGGTAAAAACCACCTCAACTCAACCATCAAATGTGGGCTTATCTAGAGAACTGTCCCATCCAGCACAGGGGCTGCAGCACAACAGCCCAGCCCCACAATGAACCCATGGTGGTCGGTCGATTTTTTCTTTGACAATTTGAGAACTGACTGAACTTTTGTGCTGTTGAATGTCAGGATCAGAGGCAGGCTGCTGCAGGCAGGCCCCTGGCAGCCCTACCTCGGGGGATGCACTCTGGGATGGCTCGTTGGCCTCGCTGTCACTGGAGCTGCTCTCGCTCTCCGAGTCGGAGCCGGAGCTGCTCTCGGAGCCGCTGTGGCTGCTCGAGTCATCCCTGGAGTTCTCTGCTCCTTCACTGTTGTGCTGGGAAGGCTCAGAATTGCTGCAACAGAAAGGAGGGAAACCAAGCATTACCCCAGGCACAAGCACATCCTTCAAATCGTTTCCAAAATGTAACATTTTAATCGACATCCAGGAGAAAATTCAGCCCAAGTGACCACGGTCCAGCCTGGAAACAAACAGGCACCTTCCCAAAGTGATCAGTATCATGTGCAGGATATATTTCATATCATATTTATTACTATTTAATCTTTATTTAATTATTTATTAATTTATTTATTCCTATTTAATACTTTATTTAATTATAAGTAATTTTATTGCTATTTAATTTACTGATTACATTCTCATCACATTTTCCTTTAGCACAAGGCAAAGGACAAAGGTGAATTTTGGAAAGGAGACCCAGGCAGGAGTGCTGACTGTGCTGAACATCCCCAGTGCTGCCTATGCTGCAATCCCCCAGGAATTCCTACCTGCCAGGTGTGCTCCTTGGC
Source organism: Eopsaltria australis (assembly GCA_034509425.1). Lineage (NCBI taxonomy): Eukaryota > Metazoa > Chordata > Aves > Passeriformes > Petroicidae > Eopsaltria > Eopsaltria australis. The sequence goes on from JAVTVJ010001853.1 coordinate 148,221, forward strand.
ACGGTCTTATCGCAGTCCTGCAATTAAAAAAAAAAGAGCATGAAGCTTCCAGAAGCTATTTTAGGCTTCTATATACAATTAAGTTGCAAAACATCAGTCTAGAGCCTTTAGTTTCTTAGAAATTCGTTATTTGCAGAAGTTTAAATGGATCTGTGTTTTCCTAATGCAGAAAGAGAAGCAGAGTTATTTTCTTCAAGTTTTCAGCACAAATCTCTGTATTCTGACTGCACTTGTGAGAGCTCCCACTTTTACTGCTAATTAATATCCTGTTTCCACCTTTTGAATCAGGTGATTCAGCATCTCACAATGATTTTCCTGAGATGCCCAGGGTAAGTGGAGTTAACCAACTCCACGTTTTCCACTCGAAGAGAATCAAGCACCAGGACTGGGAACAGGAACAGAAGAAACCCCAGAGCAGTGGGGGTTACTGGGCAGCACAGACACACATTTTATTTATATTTAGCATGCTGAGTGCCAGCCTGGCAGAAGCTGCACAAAGTTAATCCTGTAAAGAGTAAAAAAGAGACTTTTTGATAAATATAAAGGTGCAGCTGTACTCCCAGGGACAGACACAGCCCCGTGCCACCCCAGACAGTCCCAGGCCACCATGAGCTCTGCAGCTGGGATGGCAGAACACAAAGGGGTTAATCTTTAATTAAGGAGCCATTATATCAATTTTAAAGTGCAATACTGCCATTTGATGTTCCGAGAAGGCTCATGTGAAATCATCTAATAAGAATTATTAAAGCAAATTAAAAGCAAACTGCTTCCACAAAACACAATGTTTCAATTTGTTTGCACAACATTTTCCCCACCATTACATTTAGGAACATCTGAGGTTTGTCTAAAACCATCCCATGAGATTTTAGTTTCCCAGATCTCCTGCTGAGCCACTGCTCCCTGCCCAGGGCTGCCCCATGGACGAGTGAGGTGTTTTTTGGGAGGTGATTTAAGGAACATACCTGCTCTCCATCGCTGTCTTCACTACTGCTAAGTTTTAAGTCATCTTTCAACATACTAAGGGAAAAGAGAGAAAGCGAGACAAGTTTTTCCAAGCACTTTAATTACTTTCCAAAGCATTCTGCTGGATTTCAACACGGCCCTGTTTACCCTGCAGAGGCTGCGTGGGTGAGAGCCACCAGACACCACTCACACATTTCATGGGGAAGAATGGTGAGTTGAGTCATTCTTCAGAGAAGAATGAGGATTCAGGTACTTTGGCTCCTGAGTCCATTCTGTCAAATTTAGAAAGGAAATTTGACACAATTTACTGGTGTGGGAGGAGGGAACTTGTGCATGTTCAGCTCCTTGCACACAATGGCCAAGGACTGTGCTTGAAATGGAGCAAAGAAAGCCAACCCCAGTGGCTGCTTCCTGTCTCGTGGCAGCAGTGCAACTGTCCTAAGCCATCATTTATTATTATTATTATTATTATTATTATTATTCAAAGCCATAATTACTTCTGGCAGTCACACAAGCACAGAGTTTCACATATTGAGAATACACGAGCGCAATGAAAACACACAGCAGGGTAAGGGGCCTTTGTGATTATTGGGAAACATTTGATTATAAAAATATAAAAATAAAACATCTTACTCTGTCTGGTTCGATTCACATCTGCAGAGAGAAAATGAGAAAGGATTAAAAGTCTGATTGTCCTGAGTTTCCCAGTGAGCTGCTCTACAATGACCTGAACAGGACCATCAACCTCTAGGAGCTCATTCCTGAGCTATTGGTACTGCTATCATTTTACCAAAAATACATTGATCTCCTTTTTAAGGGTTTTCTTTATCAGATCATAATCATTTAAAAAGAATTAAAATGTTTCAAGTTGGATTGTCACAGTAACATCATTTAAACTTCCTTCTCCTGCATCCCAGCTCAGCAGGAGCCCAGTGCTGCCTCTTGCTCTCAGGGGTTCTCCCATTCCCAGCTTTGGGAATAGCACAGTTCCCTCTCAGCACCTTCCCAAACTGCCTGGTTTTGGGGCACTGACTGTAAATTTGTATGAACTGAAGGGAATTTCTTTTGTTTTATTTCTTTCCCTTAGGTCAGGTCCTTTTCCATCCTGCCAATTCTGTGGCAGGAGCACCAGGCTGCATCCTGTGAGTGCATCCCAACAAAAGTTACCTGAGGAATGGCACGAACCCAGAGTCAGCTTTCAGAGTCTACAACATCCATTAACACACAATCAGCTGGTAAAGATTAATTTTTATGGGCATATTTATTTGGAAACAATCTTCTAACTGCTTATCATTGATTTTTAAGTCTGGGAAAAGTGGACTACAGCCATCCAGAAGGTTCCAGTTGCCTCTGAGTTTTTCTGTGTTGCTGGGTCTGTGAGCAAAATGTTTGTCAAGGACTCAAAGGCTGAGCAGAACAAACCTCACAAGATCCCAGACCCACTTTTCTGTCTCTTCCAACATAAAACCTTTCCTCATCCTGAATTTGTGCAGCCTCCAGCTGCCAGCTCTGTGAGGCCTCTTAGGTCCCATCCCACGTTGATGCCCTTCTGATTCCCAGGCCAACTCCAAGGTCCAGACTCCTGCTCCTCTCCTGGCAGCTGACAGCAAAACACAGGAGCAGAAAGGCAGCTCAGGGTTATTTTTTACTCACTCCAATGAGCAATATTTGGTTTATTGTCCCAAAAATCCTGCTGGGACATGATCCCCTGTTCCTGCCAGCCGAGGAGAAGGATGCTGGAGTGTTGCTCACATTCTACTGAACACTCTTTCCTAAATCCCTTCAAATATAACCATTGTTTGTGCAACGTTTTCTCAGCAGCCACTTACGATTTGGATTGATGACCATTGGAGGTTTTGGATGAGGGATTGTATCGTTCTAGGAGGAGAAAAGAAGAAAAGCACAGCTGAAAACTCAGGCACAGCAGAAGAAATCACCCCAAAGCTGCCACAGGGATGCAGTGACGGATAAAGCAAAGCCATAAGAGGGGACAGGAGGGAGCAGCACCCAGGTGACACCAGGTACAGCCTCTCCAGGCTGAGGGAGGGAGGAATGCAGGGGCAAAACACCAAACACAGCAAATAATTTAACCAAGAGAATAGAGAAAATCATTAAAATCATTGCTGTGTAAATCAGTACACCCTTAGTTTGTTATTAATGGTGTGGAAAAGTGCTCTGCTCCTGCCAAGATGAAAGCTGTGCCTTTCCCATGCAGGATATGGGATCAGATCCACCTGCTGAGATCAGATCTGACTGCTCCAGCATCCCCACTCAGCTTCTGATGGACCAGAACCCCCACATCCCAAAATCCAGCTCACACACCAATTCTGCCAGCAGGAATACACCCTGATAAAACCTGATTTTCAATTTGGGCTTTCTTCCCTTCCCTTTTCTCTAATTCTGGTAAATAACTGAGTGCAGCTCAACAAAAACAAGAACTGAGGCTGTTAAAAGCTCTGCAGAAAATCCAAACAGGCCCAGGAAATTGGCTCTGTGTTTAATTAATCTTGGCTCTTCTTTTTCACACCTCAGCATCAGCTGCTCCTATAACGTGAGCCTATGGTTTAGCATTATGGAATTAAGCTTGAATTTGTTTCCTTAATTCCTCACTGTATCAGGTGTTCAGATTAAGCTGCTTGTGAATATCTAAGAATAAACCATTCTTCTTTTACTGTTTAAGCTGTTTAATCACTTCAAGAGGGAGTGGAAGGACTTTTGGAAGGTAGCAGCACCAATGTAATTCAGTTTTACCTGGTGTTTACCTGAGTTTCGTGTTCATTTCAGTAATATTCAAAATGATAATAAATATATAATGATAATATTCAAAATAATGATAAGAAAGAAATAAAAGCTACTTTTTTCTGAAGTCTAAAAGTGCAAGAAATTCAAGGATAACAGGATGTGATATAAGTTCTTGACCAGTTCTCTCTCTTGATTTTAAAATGAAGTCACTGTGAAAATAAACAGTGAAACTGCCATGTGCTTTTTCTACTGAAGCAAATAAAAAATTAAAAAATTAAAATAAGAGCAAAAGCACCCTTTTGGTTTCTTAATACATCCCTAAGCAGGGAGTTGGGTTTTTTAAAGTGTTTTGGTTTAGTACTCAGTTATTTTCAATTCAATCAAGCATTGAGGCATTTTGTAAAGAATTAGATCAATTAAAAATACATTTTTTTCTCAAACATATCACATCCACTCAGTGATAATGTTGAAGATCTGACCAAGAAATGCAAAAGAAAATCAAGCAATTGTTTTAACAGCTTAAAACTTGAGAAAGCAGAGAGAATCTGAAGTCAGGCTCCATCCTGTGACCAGTCTGGAAAACCTCATTTCCTAAAAGCCCTGACATCTTTGGAGATGCTGAGAACACTGAACAAAAACATTCAACACATTCCAGGAAGTTTCATGTACTCACTCTGTTCTCCAGTGCCAAAACTGGACTGCTGGGACTCCTGGGGGAATAAAAGATCACAAGTGGGTTTTTTTCAGTGGTAATTTTAAGGTACTAAAAACCAGGCTGTAAGGAAGATATTCCTTCTACCCAATGGATGGCATTTAATCTCTGGAAAAGGGGCAAAAATAACAACAAGCAAAAAAAGGAGATTTTTTTTCTCTGGGTTCTGGGGCAGCCCAGGTGAGACCTTCACACTCCTCTTCCTCACCCCCTTCCTGCAGCTCCCAAGGGCCATGAGCAGCTCAGGGCTGAAGCTCCCAAATCCCTGTGTGCCTCCCCTAAATCCCCTCCTCCTCCTCTGTGTTTGGGATGGAGAGGAGCTGTTCAGGATGTTTGTTTATGCTCCTTGTACACACACAAACTCTGCTGCTGTTTGAAATGTTTTCCTTCCAAACCTTTTCTCCTCATTTTCCTTCTCCAGGCACACACAGCAATAGGAACAGGGGAAACCTCTCAACAGAAAATATTCCTCAGCCCCCAAGGAGCTTTAGGGACAAGGTGAGGTTTCAAACGTGACTAGATCTGCACACTCTGCCCCAAAGGCTCCAGTGGTGAGCCCAGCCTGGGTGGGCAGCACAGAATTCCAGCCTGGAACAGCCACATCTCCACCAGATCACACAAAAGCCAGTAAAAAACGGTATTATAGATTCACAGGAGGGGCTGGGCTGGAAGGGACCTCAAAGCCCACCCAGTGCCACCCCTGCCACGGCAGGGACACCTCCCACTGTCCCAGGCTGCTCCAAGCCCCAGTGTCCAGCCTGGCCTTGGGCACTGCCAGGGATCCAGGGGCAGCCACAGCTGCTCTGGGCACCCTGTGCCAGGGCATTCCCTCCCTCCCAGCCAGGAATTGCTTCCCAGTATCCTATAAAACCAGCCAGGAAAGACAAAGCCTTGCAAATTTTAGCATCTGTATCATCCTGAGCATTCCCATTCCAGAAACCCCAACTCTGACTCCCAAGACACAGCAGATCATGAACTTTTTTGAAATCCTAAACCATTGTTTTAACAAACACACGGAGGCTACTGAGCCCCTGCAAAGCCCCTTGCAGCCTCCAGTGCCTTTTAAAATAGGACCTTCCTGACCTCATTTCAAAACGAGGACAACTGATGGCCCCAGAAAAATAAATTGAGACCAATATTTTCAATTTCCAGTTCTATACACGCATTTTACTTACATGTTCTGGCAATGGCAAACTACAACTGAACAATGAATTCCATTTTTCCTGGTCCACCTGTGACCTGGTTTTCCCTCCCCCCAAGGCAGTGGCAGGCAGTGGTTACAGAGGCAATTTACAGAATGAAGTTTTTAAACACACAAAAGCTTTCCTCAGCAAAGCACCCTTGAGATTGTTTTCTGTTTCCCTCAGCTTTGTATTTCAAAAATGGAACAATGCATTGAACAAGGGTTTTGTGGATGGGGAACTTCACGAGGAGCTTTCCTTGGGAGGTGTTTCAAATAATACCTCTGATCTTTACTAACTGAAAGGAAGGGACAATAAAAATAATAATAAAAAAATTAAGAAAGAATTCAAAAGCAAAGCAAAGATGGGGAGAAGTATTGCAAACAGCCACACTTCCTTCAAAATAAATCCATTTTTGATCACTGGCACAGGTAGGAGGAGGCAGATGTGAATCCTTGGCTGCCTTTTGCCACTGGCAGCTCAGCCAAGCCAACAAACTGAGTGAAAACAGAAATAAAGACCACAAACTCCACATTTTCAGAACCACAGCTCTGGGGGAGCACGGGATGGGGAACTGGCACCCCTTCCAGCAGCACAGGGACTGGGAATTCTGCAGAACACACCTGCCTAATTCCTCACTTGAGTCAACTTCCTATTCCAGAGGCAAAGCACTGGCTCTCAGCTAAGTGCACTTTAATGAGGTGTTATGGTTCAATGTGCAACTTTTTCCAGCTCCCTTGCCATCTACTGGATACAGATTTCTTTAAGAAACTCAGAGGTTTAAAAAAACAAAACAAAACTCTACTTTCAACTCCCAGGTTATTCAGAGCAGCAGCTTCTAAAGCTCTGCTTCAGAAGAAACTGCAAACAACTGAAAGGAAGGAAAGCCTTTAAAGCAGAGTATAATGGACTGAGGTTACACAGGGAAGACACCGGGGCAGGGAAGAAAAACTCTGACAAAAAACCCTGGAGAGAGGAATTCTCCAGCTGGACAGGGAGTGGTGGGGCTGCATTCCCATCCCTCAGCCCTGGCTGTGGGGAACATTCCCAGTTAACACCTGAGACCTCAGGTCAGATCTCATTTCTACTTCTCAGCAGGAAGATTTTGCATTCCAGCAGGGGATGAATGGATGGAGGGATGGATGGAGGGAGGGAGGGAGGGAGGGATGGATGGATGGATGGATGCAGGGATGGATGCAGGGATGGATGCAGGGATGGATGCAGGGATGGATGCAGGGATGGCTGGCTGAGGGGATCCTGCTGAAGCCACCTCTGCAGAGGTACAGGCACAGCCAGGCCTCCCCTGGAGCTGGAATTCCCTCCCAGCCAGCAGCTGGGCTGCTCAGTGCATCTTCCAAACACTGCCAGCACTTCTGCAGTGTCTGACTGTGAGCCCGTGCAGAAAATTATGGAGTGTTAGGTCACAGGATAACATTTTTTTATCAAGACACAGGAATTTGCATTTTTCCACAGCATGCATAAAACTTTCCCTGACCTATTTTCGTGGAGTTTTTTTTCTCTTCTGATCCAAAGACTTCCTGGGAACTATTAGATATATTTATAGTAATCAGAAAGGCCCCAGCCAGGAGTTTGGGTTCCTTTGAGTTACTCACTCCCACACACAGGGAAAGTGATCCCATCCCAAGAATCTGACAAATAAAACCAAGTGCTCCACCAAGGGCAGCTTCATTTTGTGTGAGCAGGAAGAACAGCCCAAGCTGTGTCCACAAGGGCAGTGCTGTGGAACACTTCAGCAGAGGACTGGCAAGAAATGGAGCACAGTATTCAAGAGAAGGAGCTTTCCTCCACCAGAACTGCTTGATTAAAGCAAACCACTGCTGTGTTTTGTTTGGTGGATTCTGCTCTGGGCCCAGACTGCACAAGCCCATGGCTCACTAACTCCCTGGAATTCTGCAGAGCTGCTGCTGCCAAGAATGACAGAGGGGAGAAGGCAGAGGAAATTATAGGCTTTGGATGCAGAGAGAGAATTTGACAGAGTTCCATGGCTAAGATGTGCTGCCACAAAATAAAAAAGCTGGCAAAAAGTCAAAGGAGTCGGAGCAGCCATAAATGGAATTTTTTGCAAACTGGGTGAAGAGACACAATCCAGGTTGAGAGGTTCAGAAAGCCCCACAAGGCACCTTTTTTGTGCAAACATTCCCAGGGCTGTGAGAGTTCCGTGGCCTCTGTGTCACAGCCCCGTGGATTTCTGCACACCTTCCTCTTCCCAAACTCAGGAAAACTAAAACCAAGCAGCCCCACAGCCAAGAGTGCTCAAAATGCAAAGGGAAGACATCTCCCTAAAGGTTCAGGGTTGAGTACTCAGAGCAGTGGAATAAGGACCTTTGTTGATGAGGAAAGGTGTGGAATTTCTTTCCTTATAAGAAGAGGTAGGAATTATTTGCAGGCTGACAGTTTTATGTAACACACAAATAAACCCTGACTAAAAGTAATGTTTGCAAGATTAATATTGACCTAACGTTAGGAAAACAGACAACAGGATTTATTTCTAGGTATGCCTTCCAAAGTAAAGCTGAGAACTGAATGGTAAATTCTGCATTTTTTGATGCTGAAGAGAAGCAAAATGCAGAGAGCCAGGGACAGGTGACACACAGGGGGTGACAGCAGGACTGCCCCTGGCTCTGGGATATCCAGCCAGGATGAGAATGTGAACTTGGAGCAGTCTGGGGGAGGTTTGTGGATGTGCCCTTCCAACAGGGACTGGAACCTTTGGCTGAAGGAAGGTGATGCCAAAGCATTCACATAAAAGGATGGGATTGGAGAGATCACAGCAGAGACCTCAGTGAGAAAGTCTTCTTAAAATTATTCCCTGAAATGTTCTGTTCTGGGGAGCAATTTGGATCAAACAGGAAATGAAGAGCAGCAAGTGGTGTCTAGAACAGCAGCTGGTCAGAGAGAGCGGGGTCTGAATGATTACAAAGGTAACTTTTAAAAGACAAACAGTGCAATTTCTTCACTCTGAAGCTCTGCCAAGTTAGGGGTGGAGCATCCCAATCCATCCCAGGGAGATGTTGAGTCTGGAGAAGAATCATGTTGTTAAGCTGAATCTTTTAGTGGTGATCAGCAGATCCAGGAAACAGCCCATGAATTCCTGGGTGAGTCAGCTCCCCACGATAGGTTTTACCCACAGCTGCCTCTCCTGAAACCCCTCCTCCTCCTCCTCCTCCTGGGTTTCCAGGATCCTGCAGAGCTGCTCTTCCAGGCAAACCATTCCCAGAGCCAGTGTGCCCTGGAACCCTGGAGCTGCCAGGCCCATTCTCAGGGGAGCAGCAAGAGAATTCCTTCCTCAGAGGTGTCAGCTCCAGCAGCTCCCCTGGACACGTGCCCTGGGCTGTCAGCAGAGGTGGATTTCTCTCTGGAATTAATTGCTTAAACCCCTCAGCAGTTCTTAAGAACACAGGAGGTTGGGAAGAGGATCTTTTGGAATGAGTGATTTCTCCAGTAAAACACATGATTCTTAAACTGAGTTTTTTGTAACTGAAAATGTAAAAAAACCTCATACAACTATTAATGGACTTCAAAACTAAGAGAAAAATTCAGTTCATGCAGAAAAGCTCATTTAAATTTCTCAGTATTTACCATTCAGCCTCTGTTTTGCTACACGGAAGGAAACTCACTTGGTTCCACACAAAACAAAGCATTTCCCTGTCAGGCAAAGGGGTCAAAGGCATTTTCAAGCTTCAAAAGTTTGAAAGTTTGAATTTATCAAACAAAAACTAAAAAGCTAAGTTGTATTACAGATAACTTTGCAGACTGCCTGTGCAAAGCACAGGAAAACCAAGGACATTTTTCATAGGGCCACTGCTGACAGATGATGTGAGGAAAAACAAAGAGGGACAAAGCACTGAAACAAACCCAGATTACACAGAACTGAATGTAAGAGTCCCAAAATCCTGGTCTTTTACAGGAGTTACTTTTTCAACAGCACCCACTGTTTGATTCAGCACTGACCTTTGTTGGAAAGGGGAATTTGGAGGGTTCAGTTTTGCAGGGGGTGTGGATGGCAGTCAGTGGAGGAGGCCAGGAGTGGGTCATCTCCTAAAACCCAACAAAAAGGAAAGTCATTAACAAAATAAATCAGATTCCAACTTGCAATCTGGATTCTCTCCATTTCCAGTTCATTGTTCACCCTTCACTAAGCTTTATATCCAAATCTTCATTTCCCAAATGTGCAACAAAGATTTTGCATGCAAACCTGAATGTCAAATTGCTACCCATGAGAAGAGAGAGTTATGACATAATAACAAGCAGCAAGGCATAAATCAATCAACTTGGCTGGCCTGAAGATAAACTGCAGTGCAAGTCAGAGTCTGATCCTTTTGGAGTGTGTGGGAAGAAGAATCCCAGGAAAGAGAAGCCTGTGGAGCTTGAGGAAAAGGGGGAAAATCAAACGCCTGCAGCTGGAAAGTGCCTCGTGCTCTCTCTGAGCATCTCCAAGGTCACAGGAAATAACAATCCATGGAAATGCTCCAGAGGGACCTGATGGTCCTTTGGTGAGAGCAGACATAGGACAGGGGGTCACAGGAGGGCTAAAAGGACTTGGGAAAATAACCCAGGTAGGAGAGAGGGAAACTCTGCCCCTTGACTATCATCTAAAATACCAGAATTAAAAACTTGGTTTTGGTGGAAGAAATGCAGTTCTGGTTCTCAGGGAGCAGGAGTGCAGTGAGGATCCCCAGGAGATGATGTGCACACCACAACAGGCAGTGTTCAGCTCTGCTCCCAGTTTGGGCCAGCCTCCCTGTGCTGGAGGAGCACCTGCAGAGCTCTCCTGTAACCACCTGCACCTGGACAAGCTCTGAGAATGCAGAGTCCTCCCCCCTCCTTGGGGATTTTCAACAGAGAAGTTGGGAACAAGAACACTGAGAACTTACTTTGAGGATTTCATCCACGCAGCTCACCTCACCAGAGGCTGATGCCTGCAAATCAAAACTCAAAATTAACATCTCCCAAATTTCCCAGGGACTACAAACAGTTAAAAACAAACTTCAGTCCTTATTGTGACTCATATGGACTCTACACAGACACAAACAGCCCTTGCTAACTCTTTTCATCAGTTTTAATATCAGATGGATCCATGTTTTTATGGCATGAGTCACAGTTATGAAAAGCAAATACATGACATCCATAAAGCTGTGATAATAATCTCTTACTTTTCACTTGACAGTTAAAGTGATCACAGGCAGTCAGAGATATTAAAAACTCGTAGAGAGGGGAAAGAGAATCACAGCTTTCAGTCGTTTCCTGGAAGCAGCCCCAGGACAATATCTGAATTCAAGTGCAGGACCGTGAATGCACAGGAATGACAAACTGCATTCCCAAGTCAAACACTCATCACAGAGTGATCCCAGAAACAGCAATAATTACCAAACTATGAATCTGCTGCATCCCTGGCTGCCACAAGCAGAAAGAAGCAAAGCTACTCAAGGATTCACTAATGCCTCAGCATTAATTGGCAAGTCTTCACAAATGAAGTAATTCCTGATTTCCTTACCTGTGTCCTGGCTCTTACTTTGCTATCTGTTGCAATCCCAGGAACAAGGGCTTTTCTCTGGCTACCATGATTCAAGCAGTCAGACAGGAGATGAAATGAGATTTTATTACTAGGAAAGGCACTCTCCTTGTGAGTGAGCTGGAGCCAGAGCCTGTGTCTTAATGATTTGGGAATTACCAAACTCCTCAAAGTTGTTAACCCAATAGTATTTTATATCCAGCACGACTGATAAAAGTTCTGCACCCTGTTCAATTTGGTATAATAATCACATCTGGTAATTGCTACTCACTTCAAAAGAAAATCTGATACAGGCAGATTGTATCAACAAGTCTAAGTCAACTCGGCTCCCAGGAACAACAATGTATTTACCCAGCTTGTCAAAATATTTGTGGATATCCTACAATTTCCCTAACTCCTGACTGGAGAAACACTCCATGAAAATTGGCCTCTTGGGGTTAAGTAAGCCCTTCTGAATGCCTCAGCTTTTATTTAATAAAAATCCCAGTATCCACTGAAGAAGCAGAAGACAAAAATAATTACTTTTGCGTGCTCCCCCTTGAAAGCACAGCTTAGGCGAAGGTGCTCTGAGTAACAAAAACACAGTGTTTACTCCAAACTCCATTTGGGTTAGGCAAATTGGGATTTTGGAGACGCTGGAAAACCCCAGCCCCGAGTGGATTTCCATTTCAGAGAAGGCAGGACACAGCCAGCAACTTACATCCAGCGGCTGAGAAGGGATTTTCAGCTTGGTCAGGTGCGCTTTGCTGCTGGGCTTCAGCTCGTTGACGCCGCCGCCGTGGCTCTGGCTGCTGTAGTGTTCCTGGGATAGCTTTGGTTCCATGGACTCCTGCCCGTCCATCGGCCTCACGTAGGCAGTGGGTTTCTGTAACATCGAGCTGGACTTGGACATGAGCGAGGGTGGGAAGGACTGGTTCGAGTGCTGCCCGCTGGCGAACGAGGGCACGCGGGAGGGAGAGTCCCAGCTGGGCTCGGGGTCCCGGGGCGACTTGGACCGCTGGTGGTCCTTGCCGTGGTGGTCGCCGCCGTGGGCCCTGGAGTGGCCGGAGCCCAGCGAGGACACGGCCGGCGGCTTCCCGGGGCTGGCGGAGCGGCCCTTGGCGTGCTCGGAGCCGTGCTGGCCCTTCTTGCGGCCGCCGCCGCCGCCGTAGGACTCGCGCTCGTGCCGGGCCCCGGCGCCGCCCGCGCCGCCCCCGGAGCGCTGCCCGTGGCCCCCCAGCCCCGCCGAGCGCTTCTGGGACTGCGCCGAGGTGCTGGGGGCCGGCCCCACCGGGGTCCATTTGCTGGGCTGGTGCGAGCCCGCACCGTGCCGCTGCTCGCCGAAGAAGCCGGGCGCGGGTTTGTCATCGGGGGCGGCGGCGACGGGCACGGAGGGCTTGGGAATGGCGACGATCTTCTGCAGCGGCCGGTCCCCGATGAGATCCGTCATCTCATCATAGTTACCGAGCATGCTCTGGATGCGGCTGGACAGCTTGTCTTCTTTGCTGGTCTGGGACAGAGACACAGAAATCGGGGTTTAGGACAAGCCATGAGCCATGAAAATCAGCATTTAGAACCAACCACAGCAACGTGCCACGAAAATCAGGATTTAGAACCAACCACAGCAATGTGCCATGAAAATCAGGATTTAGAACCAATCATAACAATGTGCCATGAAAATCAGGATTTAGAACCAACCACAGCAACGTGCCATAAAAATCAGAATTTAGAACCAATCATAATAATGTGCCACAAAAATGAGGATTTAGAGCCAACCACAGCAACGTGACACGAAAATCAGGATTTAGAATCAATCATAACAATGTGCCACAAAAATCAGGATTTAGAACCAATCCTGCCTTCACTTCCAGCTAAATTATCTGGCAACTCCAGCACTTAACCTGAGTTTCAGCTAGAATCCACCCCTTTCTTTGCCACCGTTTCCAATTCTGAATTTTAGTTCTTAAAATGGCAATTTGATTCTCCAAAACGTATTAAAAATACGTAATAATATGTATTTAACTCCCTAAAACGTACAAAAAATTCAGCAGCAGGAACAGCTGAACCAGCAATAACCAAATAATGCAAGTTCCAAAGTTGCAGATGCCTCCTGTCACCTTACAGACAATAATTTCTCTAAAACAGAATGCATCAGTCCTGAAAGGTTTTAATTAGCAGTAAAATAAAATCAACTTAACCTCACCCCCGTAAGTCATTTTTAATTGGTATTTATATTGGCACAATGTTTGTTGCACACAGTTAAAAGGGTTCTTTCTTCTATAACCACTTTGTTTTCCAAATCTGGGATCTTGGATCATTCATCTCAACCAGGTCTGGTTAACTTCAGACACGTGGAATTTGGTTATCGAGCACAAGACAGTGATGGGAGGACAGGAATTAAAAAAACCACCAGGTATTTCTCAATTTTCCTCCTGCAGGAAGAGTTTTCAGTCATGTTTTACTCCTTGCAAACCAGCTGAAATTGCAGCAAGGGAAGGGTTTGCTTTCAAAGTGAGTTTTGAGCTACGTAATTAACATCTTAAATAGTGTTTTATTAGTTATTCCAGAATTAGGTTATTTTTTCCAGTTCTGCTCAGCAAAGCAACCTGGAAGGAAAGCCAGCACAGGCTGGAAGCTGTGCAAGGTCACAAAGAGAATCAACTCCTTCAAAACAAACTAAAATATCAGCTACAAACTACTGGAGTACTTCTGATAATTCTGTCATATCAAACATTAATTTAAAATTAACCTCATATTTAAACATTCTCTTCCTGAACTTATCCAGGTCTGGATGACACTGATGAAAGGATAAAGTTTAACAACAGGCTGAAGCACCCCAAAAATGGCAATTTGGCATCAGACACTGGACACTTTCATTGTTCTGAGTCACTGTACAGTAGGTGAAGGAAGGAAAAGAATTTTATGGTTTTGTTTTCCTTTTGGTCACTCCCTATAAAGTTCCCTCCCCTTCCCAAGAATTATAAATCTGCCAGTGGAGCTGTGACTGTCCAGCTTTATTTTCAAGCCCTGCTTAAGCGCCTGCTTGCCATAAGAGATTTGGATTTAAAAAGAACACGGATAAAAATAAATACAAAATATGTATTTGCACATGATTTCTGCTATAAAACCTGCATTTTCCTGAGGTGCAGGAACTCACTCACCACTTTGTATGGTTCAGCAAAGAGAGGAGAGTTGGGTGGGAAGGCTTCGTCACCCTGCTGAATTTCTTGATTTCGCCTTTCCCTTTCTTTCATACGCAGCACATTCCGGTCTTCACGGTTCATGTTGCTACGAGCAAAAAGATCAGTCCTGATCACAGAGGGAAGCAGGAGGGATGAGAGTGCCCAAGGGAGGGATGAGAGGGCCTAAAGGACAGATCTAAGTGTCCCCAGGCAGCCCCTGGCCCTGCTTGGCCACAGAATGATCTCTGTGAAGAACCCTCTGAGGGCCACAACTCCTCAAAACTGTCCAAATTTCTGCCCCTTCCCAAGGGCTGTAACCCCCAACCCACAGCTGGCTTCTAACAGGGAAATTTTATGCAGCAATAAAAAAAAAAATAAAACTGAAAAAAATCCACCAAGTCCTCAGGCAAGTAACTATTGCAAGCCGCTTCACCCGCTGGAATCATCTCGGCTCCAGCCCACGCCGAACATCTCCCATTCATTTCTAAAATACCTTTTCTCCCCCACATCCCCCAGATGTTCTGCCTCCCCCCCACCCATTCAGTGCTTGACTTCTCCTGTAGATCAGGGTTATTTTTGGTGCTGACATACCTTTTTTTGGCACCCATTCTCCAACATATGCTAACCTCAAGCTTTGATGTGGTTTCCAGGTCTCTCTCCCTCCCTGACTCCCAAAAGGCATTTCTACTCAAAGCAGTAATTTCAGGGAAGTTCTGGCAATATTGCACCTTTTGCCTTGGACCATATCCTCCTACTGCAAAAATGCAGATTAAAAACCTGCCAATCCTCCTTCTTAACAAACTTTCCTTTGCAGTTTGCTCTTGCTGCTCGTGTTAACAGAAATACATCAAATTCTTGCAAAGCACACACACACACACTCAAAAGCTGGAAGATTCCCTCTGAGCTTGACACAGCACTGGGACATAAAGGAGTAAACAAAATGCGGTGATAAATAAGGTGTCACTAACTGCTTTAACATCAAATCCCAGAATGGTTTGGGTTGGGAGGGGCCTTAAATCCCATCCAGTGCCACCCCTGCCATGGGCAGGGACACCTTCCACTGTCCCAGGGTACTCCAAGCCCTGTCCAGCCTGGCCTGGGACTCTTCCAGGGATGGGACAGCCACAATTTGTGCTAAACTCTGCATCAAGAGATTTAGAAATGTTCTTTACTGGTCTGCACAAAGTACAGTAGGTGCTTCCAGGAAAGAAACTGATGTTCTTCCACATCATTTGCAGTCTAAAATGAAAACGTTGGCTGCTTAGAAAATCACTGTTTTGTGTCTTCAGACAGCTGTCTGATTATTAAAAATAATAATTGACTTGCTAGAGTATGACTCTGAAAGCTGTGCAAACCCAGCTATTGCATTCTCAACAGGAAAGCTTCAACCCATCACTCAGTTTTTAAAACATGAGTCTTTTCACTCCAACTTCAGCCTCTTCCATTCCTTCATTTTATCTGTTGCTCTGGAAGCAGTGAGATCTCAGCCTGCCCAAAGCAGACTAAACCCAGGTGTAAACTGAGATCTTTGCTGCTTTCTAAGGCACCAGGTTTGTTGTATTGCCCTGTCTTGCAAACAAAGTACAAGCACTGGAATAACCCAGCTCTGTGCCGATACCAAACCCACAAATAAAACTTACATTTTATGTGAAAAATCACCTTTTTCTCCAGTTCTCCTCCAAGCTGCTGAACTCATGTGACCACAGGCGGCCACTGAGGCTGAGAGAGGGACCTGTGCACTGGAATGTGGCCAGCAAACTCCTGGCATCATTCTGGCATTGATGACAAACTTGTTTTAGATGTCTGAGGCTTAAAAAGCTCATTCTTGACTCTGCAGCCCAATTTGTTACATATGTAGGATTTCAACACAGATAAATATCAGATTTAATTATAGACACTGATCAGCTAAAGCCAACTGGAACAGTCTGAGTCCATGGCAATACAAAGGCAAATGTTGAGGCAGGGAATAGGAATGCTCTGGTTTTGAATGGCTCATTCCCACCAATACAATAAAATCAGGGATTATATACAGATATATATCCAAAATATTATAATCTTAACAAAGAATTTTACAGCTCTGTTTTCCAAATCGGGGGTTAAATATTTACAAAGAACTTTGCTATTTTTTACATCACCTTTTAAAATTGTATCAACATTTCCTATAACTCTTAGGGCTGAAAAAAACCCATCATTTGTTCCAACACTGTCACACAAAAGGAACATTACAGCAAAGATTCACTTGAGATCTGAGCTGGTGCAAAGGCAGAGCTGATCTGGCTGTACCTGCCCAGGTCAATGTAAAATTAGTCATCAGAAAGACACCAGGTAATGACACTTTTAACCACTCCTCCCCAGCCTTTTGTAATGCAGTAAATGATAAACACCCTCATGGGGAGTCACCTTGACTGTATGGGGATTTGGTTTAGGTTTTTTAAACTCTTTTACATTTTTTATTAGAGCAAATAGTTTGACTGTGATTCAAGTCAGACTTGTTGCTATCTAATCACCCAATCTCCACTCAGAGCTATTTTAAGTGCCTATAACGTGTACGAGGCCATTGAGATCACACCAGCATTAGATGTGTAAATAGAGGAACTTCCTGGGGCTTCCTTAGCTCTGCACTTCAGACAGCTTCCCACTCAAACCCACATCTTCCACAGCCACGAGCCCACCAGAAGGGAAATGTTCCCATGCTCAGGAAAAGCAAGGAGAGGTGCTTTGAAGGGCAGATGGCCGAGAGCTGTCTGCTGATCAGCATTGCTGGCATTACCTCCTGCAGGCTGGAAACACGAGTTCAGTTTTCAGACCACTTGAAGTTGTAACAAACCTTTAATATCCACTAAAATGTACTGCTCCCATCACTCCTACCCCATCCTCTGGGAACAAGGACAGCACCTCTGCTCCCTCCCTGCACAGGCCTGGAAGTGGAAAATGAAGAACTTGTTGCCTTGTACCTGATGCTACCAAGAGGATCCTGCAAAAATTCCCCTTTTCCCAGGTGGCCTGAGCTGAAGTGTGAAGGGAGAGCAGAGCCAGGCTAAGGGACCCAGAGCAATGTCCCTGCAGCAAGGGCCAAAGTCATCTTAATTTCTACATCTGGGAAAAGAGAAGTTCAAAAATTAAAAAAAAAAAATAGAAATCAGGCCTAAAGCACAGCAGAGTATTTCCATTTTCAGGAAGTTGAACTCTCCATGGTTTGAGTCACTGCTCCTGCAGTGTGTCCCACTGTACCCTGCACAGCCCCTGTGTCTGAGGCTCCCTGGCACAACCAACCCTCACATCTCACACCTCTGCTCCAGCTCAACAGGAAGAGCTGAAAGCAAGCAGGAAATCCAGCAGGGAATTCACAGAAACTCCTGCCCCAACCACCCCCTGTGTGGATTCCTGAACCACCACTGCCTGCTGCTCCAGGCACAGCGAGCACATCAACAGCCCAGCATCACCCAGACCAGACACAGCTCTCATTTCTCCTTCCAACCTCTTCCTAAATCCCATCTGGCATTTCTGTTCATCCCCAATCCAACAAGGGCATGGCTTTGGTTGGAGAGATCATCAGTGGATGTGTAACTCGTGGTATGAAATGGCAGCATTGGTGCTGCCTTCTCCTTCTCCTTCTCCTCCCCTCCCACTCCCTCAGCTCTGGGCAGGGGGCACATCCCAGCTCGGGGACTTTTGGACCACAACTCCAGACTAAAAATAAACCCCAACCAGCACGCCCACGCTGCCTGAGCTTTCCTGGCAAAGCTGTTAAAAGAAAGAGGACCTTGGCCAAACCCTCCTCACCCCCCTGAACCACATCAGGCACCCAGGTCCTCGCTCCAGCTCAGCACCAGCAGCATCTCTTCATCTTCCCAGACACCGTGAGGCAAAACCATCAAAGGGGAAGGCTGGCCCAAGGAACCCTCCACACACAGCCCATGCAAAGGGATCCGACCCCACCACACCTCACACAGCCACCAGTGCATCTTCAAAGCCTGCTCACAACACCTCCACTTCCTCCCAGACACCCTCATTTCACTCCAGGGCTTCTTCAGTCTCAATTGGTTTCATGAGCAAGAGGAATCAAACAGTTAATTGGTTAATTGGCTGCGATGAAACCCCAATTTTGTTTGCCAACATTTGGCCAGGAAGGATAAACAGGCTGAGAGGGAACGTGCAGGATCCCGGCTCCGTGCGGGGCACGCCCAGCTGCGGGGGCACGCTCAGCTCCCATGATTTCATCCTTTCTTCTTAACAGGAAGGGGGAAAAGAGCAGGAGAGCCTGCCTGGAACAAGGAATGATGATTTCAGAAGGCATCTAAAACTACCTGAAGCTGCTTTAATGCTGCATCCAAAGGTGCCTGTTGATTATTTCAAATATTCTTTTTACCAAGGGGCATCTCAGGAGCTGGCACAGGACACTTCTCCCAGCTTGGGCATCACCACAAATCCTGCCCTGAAATCATGTGCATGAGCCTGAAGTGCTACTCTGTCAGCTTTTAATACAAACACACCCCCAGAGGAGCTGTTTAAAAAGGGAGACATTGAAAAATAACTGCCCTGCAACAACAAAATTAACAAAAACCACCAGCACACAAAGAGGAACGTGCCTTGGTGTCACCAAGAGCTACTTACAGAGGTGTACACATAATCTTAACTTCCACTTTCTAGGTGATGGTGAAGAAGAAAAACACAGAAAAAAATGGAACATTTCCTACTAGAACAATAGAGCTTTGCCCAAAAAAGCACAAACAGGATCATTGTCCCGATTTAAACGATAACTGTGATGGTGCAAATACAGAAGCAGAATCATCTTCAGAGTTTTATAACTGAAATAAGGAACACAACTTAAAACAAGAGTTTACACGGAATTCAAGCAGTTTTCCTATGTGTCCAGACGGAGAAAAAAACCCAACTTCTCAAAAGCATGAAGTTTTCTGTTTCTGTCCCCCACCTTCTGACACTAAGGCTCCATGCCAAGGGAGGGGGATTTGGCTTGGGATGGCTCCTGGTGCACTTGGGATCTGCTCCACCAAAGGAAAGGTTGTGACACCACCACCATCCCAAAATTCCAACCCAATAACTCGGTATCACGGGGGGAGGCTGCACAGGTGAACACAGGAAACCCTGAGCCATCACCTTGCTCAGCTGTTTTGATGAGAAATGAACTTTTCCACAGCTTCATCTCCCTCTTTCCAAGGTTTCATTTCAGCTCTTGGGAATACAATTCAAATACAATTGTATTGGTAATATGATACAAATATAAATCAGTGACTCACCACTAACTGAAACAGAAATGCCTCTCATTCCTACAATCCAAACACAAATGTTCCTATCCCACCCTCCACATCAGGAATTCCTGCTGCACATTCAACAGGGAGAACATGAAGTGCCCCAAGAGCTCTCTGGGAACACCTTTGTACGTACTGAGGGTGAGAGAGCTTTAAATAAAAATAATAAAAAAGTGAGTTGGCCTAGGTCTGGTTAATGTTTGACAAGAACTCCCAGGGAGGGCAGAGCCAGCAGTTTGCTGCAGGCACTTCTCCTTCCCACTCAGCTCTGGAGCACCCAGAAATCCCCAGCAAGCTCGATGTGCCTGGGCTTGTGCTGCTCCCCAGACACAGCAGCACAAATCCTTCACCACCGTTAGCTGAGAGAAATTCCACAGCACCTTCTGTGGGAGCACGGCCTTCATTCAGCATCTCAGTCAAGTGATGGTGCAAGTAATTACATCCTGCCTTTGGGTTTGAGCTGCCAGAGTCCCCTTCATCCCTCAAATATCAGGTTACCCAAGGATCAGTCAGCATCTTCCACCTGAGAAGCCAACACACAGGAATGGTGGATAAAAGAATTACAGTGATCATTTGTAACTCAACACTAACCACTGGAAAAGGACTTGGGGATCCTTCAGAAAGAGCCTCTGCAAGTGCAACATTTCATCTAACAAGTCCAGATGAGAACTGGGTGCATCATTCATCATACATGAGATTCGGCACACAGAAGCAAGGGAGAAATGGAGTTTGGGTTGGAAGGGACCTTAAAAATCATCCAATTCCACTCCTCCTGTCAAGGCAAGGTAAAAGAACTAAGGTAAAAGTGAACCCCCAGCAACCAGATTTTAGAAGCCAAGTCAAGGAGGACATTTCTAAATTCAGCACTTGCAGTACAACTCATTTAAAACCATTTTAAAGCCCATTTTAAAATCATACTACTAAAACAGCTTCAAATTGTTTATATCCAAGAATTTGCAAGACTGGTTTGATGTAATTCACTCAAGGGACCTTAAAAATGCACAACCACACATCTTAAATGTCTCATTTTTGTGCAGAAGTACTACCCAGGAGGGAAAACGTCTGGTCCCCCCTCCCTGATGAACACAGAAATTAATTCCCAACTCTTCTGAGAGCAGAGCTGCTCAAAGGACATCAGTCCCTCCTCTCTGTCCTGTCTCTTCAGGAATGGGAGAGGAACAGGAAAGCCTGGGAAGTGACAGCACAGATCCTCTCTCCATGCACAGGGAGCAGAGGGAGGGTCCCTCCTCCATCCTCTGCCCCCCTCTGCCCAGGCTCCATCCTGGGAGACAGCCCAGATCCCACAGTGCCACCCCTGACTCCCCAGGAACTGACACCACGAGACCACAAAGCCACTCCAATTGTCCTTTCCTGCACCTACCCCAAGGCCAGGTCAGGATTCCAGGGCAGATCAGACCCAGGAGCCTCAGTGAACTCCTGCCACAAGAGCCAGCAGGGGGAAGTGAAGCTGCTGCTGCTGCTGCTCAGCAAAGCTGAATTTCAACTTTGCCTTCCCAAGCCTTTGCATTTCTATTTGCTTCATCCTGCAACATCTACTCTGAGGAACAGGGGACTTCCTTAAGCAGGCAGGGATATTCCTTGCCCTGAGAGCACCAAACCAGCAGTGCAGACTGAGCTCAAGCTCAGCCATCCACCAGCAACACTCTTTTCTTTCTCAGTTAAATCTCATCTCAGCCAACTCCAGCCCAATTCCATCTCCCACTCCACCAAGGGCATCCTCCCTCTCCTTTCCACTCTCCATCACCGGGAGAGTCTTTAATTCCCCCAGTGCAAAGATGGACCATCACAAATTCAGCATTTTTACGTGCAATCCTTTCATGTCCACACAGGCTAAGCAAAGCATATTCCAATACAGTTTCCCAACAAATTTCTGCCCTTTAATTGGGCAGAAACTTAATAACCCAATTCCTGTGCCTACATGTTCATCTGCTTAAACTTTGAAGCCAAGACAATTGGCATTTAGATTTTATTAAGCAATAGTTATTCAGACATCTAACATTAATCTGGCTATTATGATTCTGACTTCCTCACATTCATTTACTTTCATAAAAGACATCATTACATTTGAGTGCTATGAACTCTGTGGCACTAGGATTAAGAAAGGATTCACTTGACAGAAATTCTCTGATAGATCTGCTCTGTGTAAGATTTGAAACAACAGACAAGGTTTTAATGAGGTGCCATTTAAACCAGGAGGGAAAAGGCAAAAGGGAAAATCACATTCGAGGTTCACATCCTTCTCCCATCTCAACTACAGAGAAAGAAAGGAGGGAAGAAGTTGATCAGACACTTTACCCTGGTTTAACTGTCACTTCCTGCAGCCTCAGAGTAAGATCATGTGCCTGCACTGTCTCACAAGACATTTATCTTGGACTTCCCATGCTGATCAAGGTTCACCCATTGTGCAGCATCACTCACTGAACTGAACATGAGATAATAATCCTGCAACGTGGCTGTGAGGGATGGAGGAAGAGCAGAAGGATGCTGGGGAGCAGCTCAGCAGAGCAGCCAGAATAAAAAACTGCAGTGTTCACAAAGGGCATGGACTTCACACAAGATGGAGAAGTGCAAAACCCTTCATTGTGCAGTGAAAATTCTTTAAATACCAGTGTACAAATAGGATATAACTTCAGATAAACAGCAAAGATGCAGCCCAGAGTGTCCCCAGTCCCCTGCAGCATTGCCCAGATGTTCCCTGTGATGGGAACAGGGAAACAATGCCCTGCAAGGGCACAAACCACAATATTCCCACACAATTGCTCCAGAAGGTCACAAACCCAGCATTCTTTTGGCCAGCCCATCTCAGGTGAGCTGGATGTGTTTCCATGGTCAAGTCTCGGTCTGGGGAAAAGGCCAATTCTGGGCCTTCCAGGCCTGATTTCTATAACCCCCATGGTGGAACCCTACAAAAAACTTCATTTTTCAATGCTTGAACTCTCCTCAGAACCACGGGAAACCACTTGGGGTGAGCCACACAACAACTGAGAGGCCTAAAGGAAATATCTGTGTCCAGGCTGGCCCCAGAACAACTGCAGGGGAAGCACCAAAACCACCAGGGTGGATCCATGGCAGCATCAATCCATTTCCTAAATTACCATCAATGTATTATTATCAGTATCTTCTCAAAAGTGGTGGCTTGAACTCTCACAGGGCCAGTGCTCCTTGCTGGCAGCTGCAGCAGTTCTAGGATTGCTTTAGAGCTTGAAGATTTCACAAAATCCACAATTCTGAGTACCAGAAAAGTGAGAATACAAGTTTTCCCTCCCAGTTTTCAGCCCTGACTTGTACACAAAGGGTTCACCAAACTCAGCATCATTTCCTACCTAAAATCTGCTGTCAGAACACGACAGCTCTAAGAACCTGGGATGCTTCCTGCTACCTTCAAACTTCCTTTTTAAATTTAAACACACCGAAGGTGAGAACACAGAGTAGTTAAAACCCTGGAAAAACCTAGGGAAGGGAAGCATTTAAGACTTGCAGGCAGAGCAAAAAAAATTTGGAAGCGAGAGGAAGGGCCCAGAACTGCCTAGAGAGGGGAGCTGAAATGCAGCAGGAAAGGCACAGCTCTGATGTGCTGTGCTGCCAAACAAACACTGCTTGAAAAGTTGGAAAGTTTTCACTTTTCATCCTACCTACTGAATGCCACCTGTGCTTTATAATCCCCCCGAGCAGATTGAGAAAAACATTCATATTTCTGCCCCCAGCGAGTAACAGGGCATTTAGTGCAGTGTCTTTAACCTCAGGAAAAGAGTTGATAAATGTTAATTTAGCTGCACAAACTCTTAACAGAAATGACTTCATATTTTCCCCTAATGGTGATGTTTGGGGGTTTTTTTCCCCCTTAAGTTCTGACAGTTTTTTGCACTTTTCTGGATGTGGGCTTAACCCAAAAGACATGGAACTACAAAACACAGAATTCTACCAACACATTTCACTCCCAGCCAGTGAGATTTGGTGAGTTTTGCCACCAAAGAAGGAAATTCAGCTTTTTTGTGGCACGAAGGCAAAGACAAACACAAGACCCGTTGCAAAAGCCGTGTCAAAATTCAGCTGAGTTTCAAAACCCTTCCTGCAAGAGGCCACTTCACACTGAGCTGGGGCAGAGCTGGAGCCTGGAAATGTCCCTGGAAGAGCCAAAAGTGCTTCCAAATGCCACAGAAATTCCATGGTGGGAACTGCTAAAGCTCCCAGGCTGTGCTGGGCAAACCAGCTGCACTGATGGACACTCCTCATTGGGCCTTCAATTAATGGAATTCTACTAAGCACAAGCTCAAATGAATTTCTTTTTAAGGTATGACTCACTATTTATAGCAAGAGTCACACATAATAATTTTTAAAAAATCAAATAATGCATCGAAATAAATTGTACAGCAAGGAATGAGCCCATTAGAGCAGCTAATGAGATCCAAATTTCATCCTCTAAAATAGCAATGGAGATTAAACCACACCCATTTCTGACCATCTTGAGCTTCGAGTTTGTCAGCAAATCATGACTGGATGGATTTGAACATTCCTCTGAATAAATAAGCAAAAAACAAACAAAACCATTTCTCAGTGCCAATTCAGCATGGACCTTGCTTAACGTGGCCAGGAAATAATGCAACTTTTTCCACTAAGAAAAAAAAAAAAAAGAGAAAGTTGAAGAAAAAAAACCTGAAGAAAAAAAAAAAAACTGAAGAAAAAACCTGAAGAAAGTAGTTTTTTTTAAGAGGTTATTAGTGATTAACAAATTTAAGCTGAAGACTACTTGTTAAAACTCTCTCCTATTAAAACATATTTCTGGTAATTATTGGCTAAGACTGTGTCACAGTGCAAAGTCCTTACTTGTGTTTTTTGCTCATTAAATATAATTAGTGGAGCTCTTTCAGCACGAGCAATTGCTCCAGGAAAAACCTTTTCACCCTTTATCTTTCAAAGCCTGGTTTCCACCAAACACCAGTTTCCACCATGGCAAATCAATGCTATAACACGATGCTAATTTATCCTATCAGCATCAGAAGGCTAAAATTAAATCTAAATTAATTAGTTCAAAAATAAACTCATTAACTAGAAATCCCAAACTTCACCAGGCAATTTAAACCAATATTCCAAGTGGCTTTTCACCCACAGCCAGGGGGGTTCCAGTGGCTCCACACCAGTAAGAGTCAGAGGTGAACTGGAAGGTTTAATGGGAAAAGTCAAACAAACACAGCACCTCACTGCAAAATACAAAAACCTCCTCAAAACACACAAACAAACTCTCAGGAAGCTCTGCTCCACAGAGGACAACTCAGAACACAAAAAAACCCCAGGAGACAGGGAAAATATCAGCACACCAAACCATTTAACCTCCTCTTGGACAATCTTTGTGCTTGAAGTTACAAAAATACAAAAATATCAGGAGATCTTTGTAAAATCAAACATTTTTCACTCAGCAATCTCCATTAGGTTCATTTTATTTATGCCAAAGCACAGGACAACTTGCTGAAGTTACATCATGTTCCTTTAAGTTCTTCAACCTGTTTCCCATATTCAATTTTTCTGAAATTTCCATCTTAACGTTTTCAAATTTGGATTTTGACCAAACAATTTTAAAATGATCTTTAAATAAGGAAGTGCTTATGCTAATTGTAACTCAACACTGGAAAGTTACGTTGGCAGATCTCTCAAATTATGGTTTTTTTCCACAGAAACTCTGGTTATTCCTCTGCCCACGAAACGCTCGACATCACACAAACTAAATTCCCATTTTGATGTAGCTTTTTTTGGGTTTGCTGTTCCCCTTCCCTGTGGGGGAAAAAAAAAGAATTAAAGAATTGTTTAGGCTGGAAAAGCCCTCCAAGCTCCTCGAGTCCAACCATTCCCACTGCCACAAGTGCCACCTCCAGGGATGGGGACACCAGCACTGCCCTGGGCTGGACAACCCTTTCCATAAAGGAATTTTCCCAATATCCAGCCTGAACCTCCCCTGGCACAGCTTGAGGTCGTTTTCCCTTGTCCTGTTGCTGCTCCTGTGCCTTTGGGATTTCCTGAAGGCTTCCTCCTCTGTGAGTTCCTCTGCAGCCAAACCATACAAAGGGAATTGTGGACTCTTATCTCTTCATCCTCCTCGCTTTAATGATTTGTGCACATCAAAGCCTGATTAAAACCATTTAAGCACTTCCATCACTGAAATCTCTTAAACGTCTTTTGGAAATTAAATTAAATGCAGAAACAAAAAAAAAAACCTCCAGTGGAATGCACAGAGTTGGACAATTATCATCAGGTTTGAGCTTTTCTGGTCATGTCAGCATGAACGGGGAAATACATGGGAGTACACAGCTTTCAAAGCCTAATTTATATAAAAATATAGCAGACAACCAATCTAAATATCCAATACTCATTTAAAGCCAGACACCTTCAACAGGATCACACCAAGGAAAGTGAACATCAGGAATTTCAAAGGAAAATGAAGTGAAAAATGGGATGACTGTTTAACAGTGTGAAATTTCCACAAGAATCAACAGTTGAGGGAAATATCTACTCTGGAACAATTTACCCCAGTGAAATCTTAGAATCCAAGCTAAGGACGAGTGGAAAGAGTTTCCTCTGTCTCAGGAGTTTCACTTGTCACTGGTCACAAACACTGTTTTCCCAATGTCTGGTTCTGCAAATTAAACATCCTTTGTTTTCCTCTTCAACTGGAAAGTGTCTGGCAGTGAAGTGATGCCTGACCCAGCTCCAGCGAGGCACCAAGGTGACAAAGTGACACCAAAACCTGGCTGCCCTCTCACTTCAACACCACTCACAGCAAAGGTCACAGAGTTGAAAGAGCTCAAAGTTTTGGGATCTGCTTTGATTTGAGGCATTTTGTGGCACTTCCCAACCCTCAGGCACCCCAGGATCTGCAGGAAGAGCAGAACCATTCCAGGGCTCATTGCTGCCCCTCCATGAGGAACCCACTGAGCTGAAAAACTGAGGGAAGCTCCCAGCCCAAAGCACAAACAGCTTAAAGCTGCTCTTGGAAACTGCAAATAACGTGGGAACATCAATCCTTCAGAAACAAACACACTGAGGAGAACCACACCATTATCCTGCCTCTCCTCTCCTCCCTCTTTATGTTCCCAGTGTAGTACTGGGAATAAATAGTGAGAAACTGCTGTGGGGCTGCAGAGGAGCACAGGGAGAGATCTGGAATGATAAAAGAGCCTCTCCTGGAAAACATCATCACTACAGGATCACACATTAGTAAAAGTATACTCTCTTTGTTTAATTATGAAACATGAAAGCAGCACATTCAAGTAATTTATCAATACATGTTGTGATGTGAATAAAAACTAAGAAAAAAAAAAAACAGTAAAAGGGGGCTCTGAGCTGCCTCATGAGGTGTTGTTTTCCATAAAAAGATGTGCAGGAAGATTTCTCTTAATGAGCTGTTAACAGAAGAAAATTAGTTCAAGACTTCAGGGCAAGAACTTCCCTTATTCCATGTTTGTACAGTATGGAGTGCAAGGAGATTTTTTTTTTCCTGCTGGCAGTTAATAACCCAGGCTTCACATTCACCAGCAAGAACTAATGAACCAAGTAAGAACAAGAGACAAGACAACCTGAGCAACTCCAAGCACTGGGGAGAAAAGACAGAGCTAGGGAAGAGATGGGTTTGAAACACAGAGCTGAAGAAAGAAACTTGGAAAGCAGCAGAAGTCTGAGAGCCTGGGGAGACGGCAGAGACCAGAGGAGACACGAGTGCGTGAGGCAAACAAGCTCCCAGCTCCAGGGAAAGCGGAATTTTGGCCGCACGTCCCAGGCTGGCCCAGCCCCAGGGAGCTCTGATCAGCCTCCTCAGAGAGCAGCAGCACTGCCCCAAGGTGGGAACTGCTCACCCAGGGCACCTCGTGCAAGCAGCTGCAGAGAGAATAAAGAATAAACCTGGATTGCTGCGGGAGAGAGGCAGAGAAGAGCTCAGCTTCAGCACTGGGGGCTGCCTGAGCTCAGAGTGCTCGGTGACAGGAGGGAGAGGGGCTGTGCTCTTGGATTTCCCAAGCACTGACAGCAGCCCTGTCGTTTCACAAGCTGCAGAGGCTCTCGTTAGTCATTAGTGACTGCACAGAAGGAACCATCCTGCAAGAGAAGAATAACTGCCACACAAGTTCTTTCATCTGGAGTTTTGCAATTCTATGAACTTGATTGCTTATTTTCTTAGTTTAACACTGTTAGAAGGGTATTTTACATACATCTAACCCTGCTCCAGCTAAATGTAACCTGTTCAAGTTTCCTGACTCATTTCCAGACACTCTCTCCTCATCCTACAGCCTCTCCATCTCCCCACAGCTCGGGGTGTTCTGCTCTCCCAGTTCAGAGAAGGTGACACCAACCTCATTTTGGGTTTGGTGCCTACTCTGAGGCAGACACTGAGGGCAAAGGAGGACAGGGGGTCTTGGTGGGGAGAGACCTTAAAGCCCATCCAGTGCCACCCCTGCCATGGCAGGGACACCTCCCACTGTCCCAGGCTGCTCCAAGCCCCAGTGTCCAGCCTGGCCTTGGGCACTGCCAGGGATCCAGGGGCAGCCACAGCTGCTCTGGGCACCCTGTGCCAGGGCCTCGCCACTCTCACAGGAAAGGAAGGATTCCTTCCTTGGATCTAATCCAAACTGAAGTTTAAGTATCTAATCTCAAGCTTAGTTGTTTCTGAGCCTCTGCTGAAGATAACTGTGACACCAAAGTAGCGAGAGAGAGGAAATAGGCCCGTACAACAAACCACAGGTGAGTAACAAACTGAAATTATGTGGCCAAGAACAATTATTGCCGCAGAAAAGAAACCTCAGCCACCAAAAACTCCAGACCATTCCTACATCCTCACACAGGGGGACTCCAAACACGACACTGTGACTCCTACTCCTCCCAGCTCAGCACACACATTGCTGTGACCTCTTGGAAGCTGCTCAAGCTCTCTCCACGTGCCCAAATCTGCCCAAATGGCAGAGGTGCTGCTTTCCTGGCTCAGCTCTCAAGATTCAACTCTCATCATTTCCGCCCTCGACACCGCAAATTTCTGACGATCTGGAGCAAAGAGTAAGAGCAGTGATGATTACAAAACTCCCAAAGCAGGAGGATGAGCAGCAAGGGAAGGCAGGGAGGCAGCAGCAGCAGCAGCCACGAGCAGCTTTGGGGGACACGGTGCCAGCAGCTCCACCATCACCTGGTCACACAGAGGATGCCAAGAGCTGCTGTGACAGCCAGCAAGGCACAGGTCACGGCTGTCCTGAGTCACATCCGACACGGGAGCACCCACGCTGGAAAACAGCGGGGCACGACTCACCTGCCAGCAGCCACAGAGCCACTGCTGGGCACATGCCACCCTGCCACGGGCCAGCTGCACCCTCAGCACAGATTGCTGCTGCAGCTCCTTACCTACCAAGCCCCCAGGAAGCAAACCCTAAGGTCTGTGCAGACAGAAATGTGGCATCTCCGCATTACACAGCTGGGTCGTAACCCTGCAGAAGCATCTGCACATTGCAGCTTCCTAAAAGGACATCCTAGAAATCCAAGTCGTATTTCACCGGGGTTTGATCGTGTTTTATCGAGTTCAGGTCACTAGAACAGAGAAGAATGCTAAACATATAAATGTGAATTATTTTTCTGGGTTGCTGCGTGGCCTCTCACACAGAAACTGAGCCCAGGGGCTCAGTCTCACTCGCTCCATGTTTGAGAGAAGGAGAAAAGCAATAAAACAAGAACTGCAAGGGTGTTTAGAGGAAATATCAGGGACCTGAGACAGCTTTTGAGATCAGAGTTGAAATTCACAGTTTTCTTTCAGTGCTGTTAAACTGTACTGGATCCTGGGGGCACTTTTTGGAAGCCATAATGTAAAAAAGGTACAAAGCTCCAAGAAAGCATCCAAAGGAGAGGATGGGGAAGGGTCTGGAGGGGCCCTGGAGGAGCAGCTGAGGGCACTGGGATTGTTCAGCTGGAGAAGAGGAGCCTGAAGCCAGAGCTCACTAGGGCTACATCTGCCCCTCTGTGACCACGGACAGGACCCAGGGAAGGGCTGGAGTTGTGCCAGGGGAGGTTTAGGTTGGATTTAGGGCAAGGTTCTTCCCCCCGAGGGTGCTGGGCACTGCCCAGGCTCCCCAGGGAGTGGGCACAGCCCCGAGGCTGCCACAGGGTGGGATTGCTGAGGGGTCTGGGAAGGGCCAGGAGCTGGATCAATGATCCTGTGGGTCCCTTCCAGCTCAGGAGATTCCAGGATTGTGTCACTCCTGATCTGGGCAGAGTCTGCTCTCACCCAGAGCTGCAAACACCCTGTGCAGGAGGCAGCAAATGACAAAAATCGACACTGATACATTAATAAAGCCAAGGTATTAATAATGCCAAAAGAGAAATTTTCCCTTTTGCTCCTGACCAGCAGGAGCTGCCCCGGCCCCAGCAGGAGCACTGAGTAACTCCAGTGTGACACTGGCACTGTCTCACACCTCCAGCCCCACACACCACAGCAGCTCAGGGAGTTTAATCACGTTTCCCTCATTAGAGGAGACAATGAAATGACCAATCAGGTGCACAACCACTCCTGCAAAGCGCTTCAGCAGCCTCTGTTTTGCAATAACCCCCCCAGGCTGCAAATCCACATTTGCCAGAGCAGAATCCAGTCCTTTTAAAGGAATGCCAGGAACTAGAAATACACCTGAGAGAGAGCCCAGGTGACAAATAAACACACAGAGCTGAGCAGAACCAGCTCATTCCAAAGAGTGGCTCTGAGGAAGGGCCTGCTCAGCCCCACAGGGGCAGGGGGGAAGCCTGGCTTGTTTAAAACCACCAGAATTCCTGAGAAAATGATCAAACAAGGCCATGAGGAGGTGAGAGATGAGCTGGGGGGACAGTGGGTCCCACACCTGCCCCTTGCCAGGCTCCTTTTCCATGGTACAGCATCTGCCCAGGCCGGCAGGGAGCTCTGGGCAGCAGCACTCAGCTCTCCCCCAAAATTCAGGCACCACCTGCTCCTTCCCAGGAGAGAACCACAGACACGGCACCGAATGCACCGACACCCGGGTCGCACATCTCAACACTCTCTCGCTTTGTTTTGTTCATCGGAAAAGGGAAGAAAAGGAGAAAAAGTCAGCGCAGAGTCCAGGAACGAGAAAAGAGCGGCCGCTCTTTTCCAAAGTGCAATAAAGCCCAGCAGGGACGAGGCTTTACATAACAGCCACCCACTCACTCCGGGACGGGATCGTGGCCGGAACCCCGGCTCTTCCTTCCTGCCCTTCCCCAGCAGCTGCCGGAGCCGATTCCACGGGCCCGGCAGCACCGGGACCCCCCAGCCCCGCGGAGCCCCGGAGCCCCCGGGCCGGGCCGCTCCCGCCCGCTCCATCCCGGAGCGGCTCCGGCCCCGAATCGCCCCGAGCAAAGGGGAAGGAACAAAGCCCTGACGTCAATTACCGGAACAGGATTAAATCCATCATCGGGGAGGGCAGCGCAGCGGCCCCGGAGCCCCGAGCCCGCCCCGAGCCCCGGTTCCCGGGACTGCCCCGGGCTGCGCTCCCGGGAGGGACCCCCGCCCGTCCCGGCTGTCACCGCGGGGCGCCGGCGCGGCCGAATCCGCGCTGCCCGGCGGGAGACGCGCCCGGAGCGGCCGCCGGCAGGCTCGGGCCCGCCGGGGGAGGCGGCAGCGCTGTCCCGGGAGCGCCCGGGGCGGGGGTGCGCGGTCCCGGCGCTGCCCCGGTGCCGGCGGGAGGCCCGGCCCGGCCGCGCTCACCTGCGCTGGCCGCTCCGCTAGGCCCGGACCATCTCCTGGCTGCCGCCACCGGCGAACGATGAGGCCCGAGGAGCCGCCGGCGAGTCACGGAGCGCCGGGGGGCGCGGGGCGGGCCCGGCCCGGGCGAGAGAGGGAGGGGGGGGCGGCTCACAATCGGGCGGCCGCTCCGTTGGGGTCCCGGCGGTCCATGGCGGGCCGGCGCCGGGCTGGCGGCTCGCAGGGCTCGGGCAGGGCCGCGGCTCGGCCGGGGCTGTGCTGGGCCCGCTCCCGGTCCCGATCCCGATCCCGGCCCGGTCCCGCCTGGCGCTTCCCGGCGGCCCCCGCGCGCCGCCGCCGCCCCGATCACGTGACGCGCGGGGAGCCCCACGTGACGCCGGCGGAGCGCGCGCGCGGTGGGGGCGTGGCCCGGGCCTGGCCCCGCCCCCCTCGCGCGGCGGCGGGAGAGTCACGTGGGCGGCGCGCGCGGAGCGCTCCCGCGGGAGCGGCGCCCCCTGGCGGCGGCGGGAGGGACCCGGGCCCATCCCGGGATCATCCCGGGATCATCCCGGACACACCGGGAAAGGCCGGCAGAGCTGGGGGTGTCCAGCCAGCAGAGGAGAAGCCTCGGGGTGACCCAGCTGTGGCTTCCCAGTGCCTGAAGGGGCTGCAGGAAAAGAGGGAGAGGGAGGATTTCCAAGGGATGGAGGGACGGGACCCAGGGAATGGCCACCACTGTCAGAGGGCAGGGATGGATGGGATATTGGGAAGGGATATTGGGATGGAATATTCCACTCTGGGCACCCTGGGAGGGTGGGCAGGCCCTGGCACAGGATGCCCAGAGAAGATGTGGATCCCAAGGCCAGGCTGGAGCACCCCGGGACAGTGGGAGCTGTCCCTGCCCATGGCACGGGATGAGCTTTAAGCTCCAGCCATCCCGGGATTGTGGGATTCTCTGCCGTTCTGGTGTCTCATTTTGCAGCACACACGCCTGGCTGAACAAAGGAGGCACAGCCCCTGGTCCCAGGGCTGTTCAAACAGAATTTCACAAAGCAAATCCACTCGCTGGAAAACCTCCTGGTTATGAAGGATTCCTCCCTAAGAAAATAAATCCACAGAGCCTGGACAATGCACCTGCATCCAGGGCACCCAAAACCTGTTTGTGTTTGGGTTAACAAAGGCCTGGGCTCGGAGCTGGGGCTGCCTCTCCCTTGTCCTGCTCTCCCCTCTGTCCCCAGGGTTTCTCCTTGAAAGGTGACAGCTTTTCCCGAGGCTCTTTTGCTGCCAGGCTGCATCAACTGCTCCCCCCCAATGAGCAGTGGCAGCTTGGCTTGGAGTGGGAGGGATTAAACAGAGCAGCCCCTGGAACAATTCCTGGTTTGCAGGGTTTTCATAAAATTCCTAATCCAGCAGGAAGTGAGGCAGTGGCAGATGAAGGAGGGGAAGGCTCTGGCCAGCCTGGGGGTTTAATCTGGAAAATAAAAACATGTAGAGACAAAGTAACCAGAAAAGGCAAGAATAATAATAATAATAAAAAAGACAATACATTGTATTTGAAACTAAACTTTTTTTAAAAAATAATCTGGATCCAGAGGGATTTCTGGCTGGGAAAATTCCCAAGGAATAATCCTGCCCCTCTGTGAGGCAATGCCAGGGCAGCTCCAGCTGAAACCTGCACACAAACACCACAAATATTTCAGATATTTGCAGTAAGCATCAACTTAGCAACTCCTGTTTAATCATTTATTCACTGTCCCATTAAATGCTACATTCACTCCACACGACTTGAACACCTTTCTGGTAGTTTTATTTACAGTCTGCAGCGTGCTCTGTAAAGCAGGAGTGGGCACAGACAGACACACAACATAGGCATGTTCAAACATTTAAATAAAGTACAGTTTATTCCAAAGGAAGTCTACACACTAATTTTTCCATAAAAATATAAAAAATAGTTTAGTAACTGTGTTTTAGCTAAACCAAGATACTTGAGAGTTCTTCCACAAGTGATGCCCCCTCCCCAGAAAGGACACTCCAACAATAAGAAATTCAGGAGACTGCATCACCAAATAAAATATTAACAGCAACTGCTTCAATCCAGCAGGAAAACAGATCATTCCCACTCTGCACCCAGCAATCCCTGTTCTGCAGGGTTGGGCTCTGCTTTTGTTGGGCTTGTGGGGGTTTTTGTGCTCACTTGCTTCTCCAGGGCAGCTCCCACAATCCAAGAATGCCTGAATTCCTGCAGCCTGGTGCCCACAGACACAGCCTGGCAAATCCTGCATTTCACACATTCCCAGGGAAGCACATCCAGAAGGGAACACTTCCCTTTGAGACCTTTATTTCAAGGAGTCTCTTTTGCACTGAGCCCAGTTCTGTGTGTTGTTATTTCTCTGGTTTTGCTGGCCAAATTCTGGATGGGAATATGGCGATGGAGCTCTGCAGAGCACCCACTCCAGCCCTTGCCTCACAGGGGAACACTGAATTTACCAACAAAAGGCACAAAGATGAAACTCCTAAAGCAGCAGCAGCTTCAGATTCACTGAGCTGCACGCTCTGTGTCTCAGCAAACACCCCCAGCACAGCAGCCAAGGACACAGGGCACTGAAAAGCCCAGAGCCCGTGGGCAGGACGAGCACGACATTGATCAGGGACAAAGCAGCACAGCTCAATTGCATGGAGCAGTTAAGACTCGACCTGGAAGCATCAGGAAAAGCCATTGGAACACAAGGTCAGCAGCACAGAATCCCTCTGTCCCCAGCGAGGTGGGAGGCTCTGTGTGGGACACGGTGTGCATTCAGCTTCAACAATGCCACAGCTCCACAGCAGCACTGAAAAACTTCTGCTTTCAACGGTTTAGGGGATTTTCTCAATGGAAGTTGAAGCTGTCATTAACAGAGGAACAGCACATGATGCACAGCATAATCTGCAATAAAAAGCTTCTGCTTTCCAGCATGTAAACATCCAGGGTACTGGACTTTAGCTCATATAAACAAATCTGATGATAAAATTTTTTTTTTCTTTTTTTTTTCTTTTTTTTTTTTTTCCTTTTTTTGGGAACTAAAAAAGTAAAATCTTCCATCAAAGGATAAACCACAAAAATACTCTCTCAGGAAGTCTCACGTGCCATTTAATACCTTCCATGTCCTATGAACAACTAGGCAGAACACTTAGAAATGTGAGCAGTAGAAATGTTGACCATTGGATGTTTGGCAGCCTGTGCTCCAGCCCTGCCGGGCCGTGTCCCTCACTCCACACCAGTCCTGCCCCTCCACAGCTATTTCTTCTTCTTCTTCTTGGGGGGCTCGTCCTCAGAGCTGCTGTCTGTGCTGCTGCTGCTGCTGCTGGAGGAGCTGGAATCCGAGTCGAAGTCGGAGGAGGAGGAAGAGCTGCTGGAGGAGGAGGAGGGGGAGGAGGAGGAGGAGGAGCTGTCCTCGCTGTCACTGTCCGAGGAGGAGGAGGAGGTAGAGGAGTCCTCGCTGTCAGAGGAGGAGTCGCTGGCTGAGCTGTCACTGCTGCTGCTGCTGGAACTGGTCACACTCTTGGACCTGAGGGAGGACAGAGAGCTGAGCCCAGCCCTGCCAGAGCCCCTCACACCGTGCTCCCTCTGCTCTGTCTCAATAACCCAAGGAGCAATTGTTTGCATTGAAATTTTCCAGGCCTCCCCATCTGAGATGAATCCCTGTGTCCTGCCCCCCCTTCTGCACTCCTGGATGGGTGGATTTTGGCCATTTGAGCAATGGCAGAGTGGCCCCAGGGCAGGACATAACCCAGCAGGGCTGCAGAGAGGCACAGAGGGAAAGCTGGCCAGGATCCCATTCCCAGCCCAGGATCTGCTTCCTGGCCCTGAGCAGGGGCTTTCCTGGCCTCACTGCCCTGTACTCCCCGAGGCCTGGGGAAAATGAGCCAGGCTCAGTCCCTGCCTCCCCCCTGCAACAGTGAAATCCTGGCACTGCAAGAGCCAGGGGAGCTTTCAGCAGTGATTCCACCAAGGTCAGAGCTGCTCCCAGCAGGATCTGTTCTTAGATTACTCCTGGCAGAAGAACCCAGAGTACCTGCCACTACAGGATGCTTGTGTTTTCCAGGTGGAGGAGAAAGGTGGAAACAATCCAAGATTGAGACAGAATGATGAACACAGCAGAGAGGATTTCTGTGTGCTCTGCACATTTTTTTCATGTCCAGCCCTTCCTGGGGCCGTTGTTCTCAAGATCAACATCTCTGATTAAGGGGGGTGATATGAATTCCAAGAAAAGTACAATTCAATTCTCCCAGAGACGTTTCCCCAAAGTACAAGACACTGATTCACCTCCCTTCCCACCAAAACCAATCAAAGAGCACCCAAAAATGAAAATGATGACAATGCAGAACCTTGTTGCCATTAGAAAATTAATGTAGTATTTTTTATCAGAGGATTTGGTTAAATGTAACAACTCAGGAAGTGCCTGTGTTAAGGTTACTGAAGAGTGTGAGGCTTTTTCATCATATCAGCCCTGTCAGCTGACAAATGTGGGTGTGGATTAAGCCCCAAAGCACTCAAGATTTTACAATACACCTGTAGTCTGCTGTCTCTGTGTGCAGACACAACGGCTGCTCACTACAGATAAATCCATAAGGGCTGCTTGAACACTCACTTATCTGGGGAAAAAAACAGCACCAAGACCAGGAAAATTAAAAATATGGGAGTAGTAGTTTCAATCTGAGCAGTTCCATGAGATGGGCAGGAATCAGAGGATCCCCTGAGTAACTCTGACCTTGCTTTTCCTGATCACCTTTCACAGAACCCACAGCAGCAACCCACGGACATCCAGTGTTTAGGTTTACTCCAAAACCCACTCCCAGAAACGTCAGGATATTGCACTTGGAGCTGCCTCTCCCAGAGGGAAGCAAGAGAGGAAACAGGCAGGGAGTTGCTCTCAGGAGGGGCAGCACGTGGGCTGCTGGTCCTGACAGCAGGATGGAGATGGGAGCAGGTGAAATTCCAGCACAAAATACAAACAGGGAACGTGGCAGGGCAGAGGCTGCAGGCTGGCAACCCGAGATTTTGGGGTCAGCACACCTCTGGGAAAGCACAGAATTCTTAAAGCAGGTACCACTCATCCTCCTCAGGACAAGGCTCCAAGAGTTCATCTCTGATTCTGTGCCCCAGAGAGGGCCAGGTGCTGGTGGAGCCCAGGTGTCACCCCAGGTGTCACCCCAGGTGTCACCCTGCTCTGCTCCAACACCCCCAGGGGTTCCAAACAATTGTGGGCACAGCCTCAGCTGGGGCCTGAGGAGAGGAGGGAATGAGGAGGGAATGAGGAGGGAATGAGGAGGGAATGAGGAGGGAATGAGGAGGGAATGAGGAGGGAATGAGGAGGGAATGAGGAGGGAATGAGGAGGGAATGAGGAGGGAGAGAGCAGGGAGAGAGCAGGGAGAGAGCAGGGAGAGAGCAGGGAGAGAGCAGGGAGAGAGCAGGGAGAGAGCAGGGAGAGAGCAGGGAATGAGCAGGGAATGAGCAGGGAATGAGCAGGGAATGAGCAGGGAGTGAGGATGGAATGAGCAGGGAATGAGCCGGGAGTGAGCAGGGAGTGAGGACACCCTCCTGCCCCTCAGCCAGGCAGATTTAGCCGTGCCCCAGTGCCAGGTGGGCTCTCAGTGGGTAACTCCAGCATTCCAGGTGGAAGGTGGCTCTGTCACCCCAGGTCACAGGGCTCTGCAGCAGCTGCTCTGCCTCAGCCTGTTTTTCTGGTTTTCTGAGCTCCCTTATTAGTGTTTATATCAAAACAAACACACTCTGTGGAAAAGGTTCATGCTCCTCCTGCCAGAACCTGAACTTTTACAGAGTTTTGTTTTAGGTCTGGAATTTATAAATTTGCTGGATTCTCCAATTTAATTCTTCCCATATTATAATAAAAATCTAAATAACAAACTGACTGGAAAGGAATTTACACTGGTGGATTCTGTGCTTGCACAGAAGCAAGAGAATAATTCAAATTTACGAGAGTTTTAAAATTTCAAGGAAAAAGTGCCCAAACCACCCCCTCCTCCAACCCTTTTGCTCTTTTTATTTTTTCTCTGGTTTGGAGCTCAAACACTCTGTAAATAATTCTGCCAGCAAAGGCTGCAGTGTGTGAGGAAGCTGAGGCAGGGAGAGGCCTGAGCTGCCCAGCTCCAAACCAGCTCATTCATGATCTCAGCAGCCCTGAGTTACTGCAGCAATAAACTGGCACTGCTGGGAAAGCAGCCCTTGCTGAAACACACTGGGACAGCCCAGCATTCCACTAAACCACATTCCACAGCACAGCCTGGAATCAGGGAACACTTTCAAGATCTGCTCTGCCTTATTTCCTGCCTGCCACACACAGCAAGGGCCTGGCCTCTCCTGAAAACTGGGTTAGATCAGGCTGAGAGACAGAGCAGAGACAATAAAGGGGAAGAGATGCTGGGGCTGCTACTGCACAGACATTCCCTGGAGTGAAACTCCCAGCACAATTCCAGGAGTGTCACAGCCACAGTTCTGGCTGTTCCTCCTTTCCCTCTGCTAAGAAAGCAAATTCCCAAGTAATGCAAAGTAAAGTACAAACAATGTCCAAAGAGCTCTCGGCTCCAAGCAGGACTTGGAGAGGGGCAGGGTTATTTCCTGGATTTTGGTTTAGTTTGGGATCGAGGGGGTTTTGTTTGGTTTTGGGGTTGGGTTTTTTTAGATGCTGGAGAGAGAGAGAAGTGGCAGGAGAAGGGAATGAAAACAGCAGAAATCAGAGCAGGAGGAGAGACCAGAAACCCCCGTGCCAGTCTTGTTTCAGAGACTCCTGATGGACTCTGAGGCAGAAACAGGAAGAGTTTTATTACTACAGCAAGATCATGCAGGGGGAGGAACACCAGCAGGGAGAAAAACAGAGACCAAAAAATGGAGAGATTTTTGGAGAGGGAGGAGTAGAAATCCTGCAGATGTTGTCAGACAGAAGCTGGTAACAGGCCCAAAGCACGGAAACCAAAACTTATTTGTAAAGTTGACTTTTGCCACCCCCTCCCAAAGTCCTGCTGGAACAGCCAGTGCAGCACCAGCCCCACCAGTGCAGGATCAGCTCCACCAGTGCAGGATCAGCCCCACCAGTGCAGGACCAGCCCCACCAGTGCAGGACAGCTCCACCAGTGCCAGCCCCACCAGTGCAGGACCAGCCCCACCAGTGCAGGACCAGCCCCACCAGTGCAGGACCAGCCCCACCAGTGCAGCACCAGCCCCACCAGTGCAGCACCAGCCCCACCAGTGCAGGAGCAGCCCCCACCAGTGCAGCACCAGCCCCACCAGTGCAGGATCAGCCCCCACCAGTGCAGCACCAGCCCCACCAGTGCAGGATCAGCTCCACCAGTGCAGGATCAGCCCCACCAGTGCAGGACCAGCCCCACCAGTGCAGGATCAGCCCCACCAGTGCAGGATCCAGCCCCCACCAGTGCAGGACCAGCCCCACCAGTGCAGGACCAGCCCCACCAGTGCAGGACCAGCCCCACCAGTGCAGCACCAGCCCCACCAGTGCAGCACCAGCCCCACCAGTGCAGGAGCAGCCCCCACCAGTGCAGCACCAGCCCCACCAGTGCAGGATCAGCCCCCACCAGTGCAGCACCAGCCCCACCAGTGCAGGACCAGTCCCACCAGTGCAGCACCAGCCCCCACCAATCCCCACATACCTTTTTTTCTTGGTCTTCTTTTCTGCAGCACTTTCTCCAGTGCTAATAAAGGAGGGGGAAAAAAATAATGGCTTTGATTAA
Source organism: Eopsaltria australis (assembly GCA_034509425.1). Lineage (NCBI taxonomy): Eukaryota > Metazoa > Chordata > Aves > Passeriformes > Petroicidae > Eopsaltria > Eopsaltria australis. The sequence continues at coordinate 187,231 of JAVTVJ010001853.1, forward strand.
TGCAGTGGGAAAATGAAATCAATAGCAGCACACTGAGGCTGAGTTCAATATTCAAAGGGCACTGAGCAGCTCAGTCCTGTGCAAAGCAGGACCCACCTGTAAGGCAGGGGAGGGAAACCCAGCAATTCACCCCTGATTTTCTGTGCTATTTGTGCTCCACTCTCCCCTTTGCCTCACTTTGTGTGGACAGCAGCAGCTGGGGTGTGAAAGGATACAAAGAAGTGTGTGGAACTATATTTAGCAATAAATGAATTGATTGAAATCAAGGGTAAAAGCTTGACTTAGCCTGTAGCTTCCACATTTCTTTCAAGTGCACAAAGAAGCAGAAAAATCCATTGCTATTGATGCTTTCCAGCTGTGTCTCTCACATTCCCAAGAGTTCATCCCCTCACAGAGTTTTAGTGGTGCCACAGAAGAAAGTTCTTTGTGTGCCACCAGAAAAATGAGATTTCTCCAATTTTTATTTTCACATGTAAGGTATGAAAACATTATTTATCATCACACTGAAGAGTTTTCCACACTCCCCACAGGGCAAGGGGAAGATTCACTGCTATTCAGATTCCAGACACCTCCAGAGAGGCCACCAGAATCAGGAAGCCAACACCAGGCAAGTCCAGGGAGCCTGGAACCACTGGGAAAGGAGCTCTGAAAGCTGCTGAAAAAGCCTGGACGAGGCAAATATTGACCTTTTCAGGCTGGGTTTGCCTTCTGGTTAATGATTCCTCCAAAGGTGGTGACACAGGCTCTCCAAAGCAGCCCTGGGGGAGCCCCAACAAGGAAGAACCTCCCAGAGCAAGTGACACAAGAAGCACAAGTGGGATCCAGGGAGTTGTTGTTTTTCCAGGAAGAAAAAGCTCCATCCTTGGAAGTGCAGCACTGGCACAGCTAAGGAGCTTATGGTTACATAACCCTGTGAATCCAGCCCCATCCACCAGGATTAAACACTGCTCCCACCCAGGGATTACTCAGGCTTCCCTTCACAAGATGATTTTTTTTTTTTTGAGAGCCCCAAACCTCCTTTTGTGCCAGACTGGAACTCCCACATGAAATGATCCCACACTCAGACTCCAGCCCAAGGAATTTCACCATCCTCCAATGGTAACCTGCAGAGCCCACCAGAACAGGGGCAGAAAAGCAACAGAGAAATAATCTGAGCCTTAAACTCAAACTTAGCCTAAAAATCCTGAGTCTCTGAAGAGACTCTGCCTCCAAATGGAGCCAAATGTCAGAGTCCAAGCACTCCTGATGTTTCTACAATGCTGAGTGACTCTAATTACCTCACAATTACTCACTGGATCAAAATTAATTTCAAAATCAATCCCTTGACATCACTCTCCTCACCAGGTAATGAGCCTGCACTCCAGGCAGGGTTGCAGCCCTGTGACTCAGGGCTGCTGCTGAGCTGGAGCAGCTGAGGAGGCCAAAGAGCCCTGCCTGTCACAGGTGCCACCCTCGTGTCCCATCAGGAGGCAAAAAGCTGGGAATGCTCTCCCAGCTCCCATCCTTGCAGTGGGATGAGCTGGAAGTGGCAGAGACTGAGGGCACAGGGCCAAACCCTCAGGAATTCCAGGTGCAAGGAGTGGCACTGGGAGTGACCCTCTCCCTCTCCAGCTCCCCAAACCAAACTGGAGTGGCAGAAACAACCCTGACACATGGGAATTCCATGGAAAACTGAGGTGCTGCATTACCTTTGCCTCTGGATCTGCTTGTTAAAACAATTATTAACCTGGGGGGAGCATTAAAATGTATTCCAGGGCAAAGTGGAAAGGAAATCAGGTGCCACGTGCAGAATTCTGTTCAGGTTTCTCTGTCCCCTCCACTTTCTCAGCTGTCACAACAGGAAAGAATTGTGCAAGTCAGGGAGATGTTTTTACTTCATGCTTGAGTTCAAGCTGATAACCCAACTCTCCTTCCCCTGCCTGACCCCTGCAGCTCCCAGGGAGCAGCAGCGGGGCTGGGTCAGGTTTAACTGCAGCTCTGAGCAGCAAATCTGGGCCAGGTTTAACTGCAGCTCTGAGCAGCAGGGCTGGGTCAGGTTTAGCTGCAGCTCTGAGCAGCGGGGCTGGGCCAGGTTTAGCTGCAGCTCTGAGCAGCAGGGCTGGGTCAGGTTTAACTGCAGCTCTGAGCAGCGGGGCTGGGCCAGGTTTAGCTGCAGCTCTGAGCAGTGGGGCTGGGCCAGGCTTAGCTGCAGCTCTGAGCAGCGGGGCTGGGCCAGGTTTAACTGCAGCTCTGAGCAGCGGGGCTGGGCCAGGTTTAGCTGCAGCTCTGAGCAGTGGGGCTGGGCCAGGCTTAGCTGCAGCTCTGAGCAGTGAGGCTGGGTCAGGTTTAGCTGCAGCTCTGAGCAGCGGGGCTGGGTCAGGTTTAACTGCAGCTCTGAGCAGCGGGGCTGGGCCAGGTTTAACTGCAGCTCTGAGCAGCAAACCTGAGCACAGGGCAGGAATTGCTGCTTTGCTATAAATACATTTACAGCTTTCACACCCATCTGCTTGGGCAGCACATAAACACAAAATCCAACAACCAAGGAATTCAGGGAACTGCTGCATTTCCAAAAGGGCTCCAACTATTTTAACTTTGGCTCAGTGCATGGCTCTTGATTTGGACAGTTTTAAATGTATTTCAGATGAGTTTAATGAAATTTAAATGCTGATTTTAATTCTCTAGGACCTGAGTGTTCATATTTCACCTGCCACACAAATCAGCTCCACCATTAAGCACACATCCCACTGGATGAAAAGATTATAGAGGAATAGTTTATAGAGGAAAAGATTATAGTCTGGAGGAAAAGATTATAGAAAATGCTCTGGGACAACACCTTTTCTTTTATTTCATTAACAAACCAGACATTTCATCCTGCCAGCCTTACCTCTGTTGCAGCAGGAGTTGCTTTTCCTTCTCCTTCAGGATTTTGGCCAGCTGAGCTGTCCTGGAAGGCCTGTGCAGGTATTTTCTCTTCCCTGTACATTCGTATGTCCAGTGGCCAAACTCCAAACACTTCTGACACCTCACGTGCTGCTTGTTTGCTTCCCTGGAAAAATGCAGAATTGCTTCAGTGACTCATTCCCAGGGAAAAAATACTGAGATTTTTATCACACAGCTTTAATCAAGCTATGATTAAACCAGACATTCACAGGTTTTTTCTTGAGTCATGGGCAGTAACGCCAAGTACACACAGAATTGAGGCAAAAGATCTCTATTTATTTTAACACCTCCACCAGGGAATGGTTACACTGCTCACTTTGCTGCTACCCAACAGCTGCAGAGAGAAATCTCTGAAACTCTGATTCACAACAAAGAGCAGCAGCAGCTTCATTTCCAGTTCTGGCATTTACCACCCAAACTGCCCAATCCTCACTCACAGAGAGGCTCCCAGGAAATCCAAATAATAATAAATCCAGGAGCTGCTGCCAGCCCAGACTCTCTGGGAGGCTCCCAGGAAATCCCAATAAGCTACACCAGGAGCTGGAAAAGCCTGGCTCAAGGTTTATCTTTGGAACAATCAGATTCCTGCTCGTTCTGGGCACAGTAAGTGGAGCCAGACCCCCCTGAGTGCCCCGTCCCCAACCCCTGCAGCAGCACGGAGATTTCACACTCCACTTCTCACTCTGGTAAAACCCCGTGGGCATTTTTAGAAAGCAGGGAAGGGCAAACACTCCTATTTTCGTGCTGGAGCTCTTAAGCCGCTCTTCTGAAGCTCTGCAAAGCTGTTCTGCCTCCTCTGCCAGCTGCTCTCCTCCTTTACCAACAAGGGAGCTCACCCAGCCCAGGGACTGCTCAAGGTCACATCCAAAATTAGTCCTGAGCTCAGGGTGGGTCCCTTCAGCTCCCTGCCACTGCTGCCTCCTCCTGCCACCTCCAGCTTCTGTTCCAAGCATCAAAATGTGAATTTTTCAAGGCCAGCCCATCCAAAGTATCCGAGATTGCAGCCTGGCTGATGTGGGAAGCTGCCAGGCCATTGCTGAGGATGAAGGGCCAGACCAGCAGTGAGCAATTCTCCCTCTTCCACCCGAGCTGGGAATTGCTGCTCCCTCAGCCTCACCCACCACCTTTTGTGCCAGTTCCTGGAGGGAATCTCGTGCTGAGCATTCGTCTCTTTTTCAATGCAGAGCATTTGGCTCCATCCTCCAGCCTTAGAAACCCTCAGCACAAAGAACTGATTAAACTGCCAGCCTGCACAGCCCAGCGAACCTGGACTGGGGCAGGACCCAGAGTACTGGGAATGACCAGAACCCAGCAGCTCTGAGGGCTTGGCTTGGCCTTTGTGCTGCCACAGCAGTTACAATCAGCAGAGTGGTGACTCCCCTTCTCCTCATCAACACAAACCCCAAATATCAGAGTTTGCCCTCTCAGACCCAGCCGAGCTGAGCCCACAGAGCAAGGTGGGACTTTAAAGCCACAAGCCCATCACTCCCAGCAGCACAATTCCATGAGGGCTGAGAGGCTGGGGATGCAGCCCTAAACCCGAGATCAGGAACAGGAGAGCATCAGCACTGACGGGTCTGACACTCCTGGAAAGCACAAAACTGCAGGGAACTTCCAGCAGGGAGCAGCGAGCCCCAGGCTGGAGCAAAGGGACACAGGGACAGCTCAGACCCAGCGAGCACAGAGACATCAAATCCAAAAAAACGAGTCCTCGAGTCAAATGAAATAGCTACTTAAAGGAAAAAGTGTTCCAGCAGTATTTTGAAATCCCAAGTTAGTTTCCACTGGGGAATAGAAAATAAATTATTACTAAATCACAAAGAATTTGACCACATTCTGCACGCTGTGATCGGGCAAAAACCCCGAACACAGCCCAAAGATTGAAACAAGAGAAATGAATTAATCTGGGGGAAAAAACGCCCAAACCAACAAAGATCTGAAAACCCAACGGGAGCGGGACGCGCATTTGCTGCACTTCACAAACAATAAAAAACCGCGTTTTCCTCGTTTCAGGGCTCTGCAATCAGATCCCTCCGGTGCTGAGAGAATTACTCGACTGCAACATCCCCGTGTGAGCAGGAGCCGCTCGCTCGGCTTTCCTCTGCCTTTCGGACAGTTCGGGAAACTCGCGACAGCAACAAGAACCTGTGCTTTCCCCCCCCTGAAGCACCGAGTGCGCGATAGGAGCGGCGCAGGGAGGCCGAGAGCTCCTCCCGCAGCCCGAGCCCCGCGGTGCCAACGCTGCGAGCGGCGGCGCCGAGCCCAGAGCCACCAACTCCCTCAGCCCCGGCACCGCCGCTCCCCGACCGCCCTCGGCTGGAAAGGCCGCCCCGCCGCCCCCGAGCCCGGGCCCGGGACACCCCGAGGCCGCCATCGCTCCGCCCCAGCCGTGTTTTGGAGCGGTTTCCCCTCAGTCTCCCGGTGCCACTCACGCCTGTCTGCGGGCGATCAGCCGGTGCATGGGCGTCGCCATCTTAGCGCCCGGGCCGGAAGTGAGGCTGCCGCGGGAACGCCGGGATGTGTGGCGCTCGCGGGGCAAGCCGGGACACGCGGCCATGAGCGCAGGGTGCGGCTGCCATAGAGAGCGAGTCCTCCGAGACCATAGAGAGCGAGACCTCCTGGGCCATAGAGAGAATCCTCCAGGACCATAGAGAGCGAGTCCTCCGGGGGCCAGAGCGGCAACGCCCGCGGGACCGCACTCTCTATCGCCCCTGCCGCTCCCGCCATGTCATTGCAATGTCCCGGTCCCGGTCCCGGTCCCTGTTCCCGTTCCTATCCCTGTCTCTGTCCCTGTCCCAGTCCCAGTTCCTGTCCCAGTCTCAGTCCCTGTCCTGGTCCCTGTTCCTGTCCTGGTCCCTGTCCCAGTCCCAGTCCCAGTCCCAGTCCCAGTCCCAGTCCCAGTCCCAGTCCCAGTTCCTGTCCGGATGCCTGTCCCTGTCCCTGTCCTGGTCCCTGTCCCTGTCCTGGTCCCTGTCCCTGTCCCTGTCCCTGTTCCTGTCCCGATCCCTGTCCCTGTCCTGGTCCCTGTTCCTGTCCCTGTCCTGGTCCCTGTTCCTGTCCCTGTCCTGGTCCCTGTCCTGGTCCCTGTTCCCGTTCCTGTCCTGGTTCCCTGTTTCCCGTTCCTGTACCCTGCCTGGTCCCTGTCCCTGTCCTGCGTCCCGTCCTCGGTCCCTGTCCTGATCCCTGTCCCTGTCCTGGTCCCTGGTCCCTGTTCCTGTTCCTGTCCCTGTCCTGTCCTGTCCCTTCCTTGTCCCTTGTCCTGGTCCCTGTCCTGATCCCTGTCCCTGTCCTGGTCCCTGTCCTGATCCCTGTCCTGGTCCCTGTCCTGATCCCTGTCCTGGTCCCTGTCCCTGTCCCTGTCCCTGTCCTGGTCCCTCTCCTGGTCCCTGTCCTGGTCCCTGTCCTGGTCCCTGTCCCTGTCCCTGTCCCTGTCCTGGTCCCTGTCCCTGTCCCTGTCCCTGTCCCTGTTCCTGTCCCTGTCCTGGTCCCTGTCCCCGTCGCTGTTCCTCTCTTGGGTACTTTGCGGTTTGCTTGGTGAGCACTCATCCAGCTCTGATGCCTTAATTTGTAAACCCGTGATATCCAGTTCTCTCTCCGAATTGATGGAAAACTGTGAAAGCAGAAGAAATGGAAATTAATGATTTTAATATTTATTTCCCTGCGAATCCTCGAGATAACAGAAGTTGTGGGAACAGCTCGTGGGTGACTTTGGCAGCGCAGGGAGGTGGGATTTTGGAGAGCTGGGTATCTGTGGTGTGATTTGTGTCAGAGCCTGGGGCAGCCCGGTTCCCAGATCCCTCAGCACAGGGATCACAAAGCCGTTCCTATTTGAATGTCCCAGAATAGCCCGGTGACCCTCACGGCAGGTGACGTGTCAGGGCTATTTCCAGCAGCCCGAGGAAGAGCCTGGGACAGACACCAGCCAGGGATTATTTTAAGCCCACGTTCGCGGCCGTGTTTGGCCGGGGTTGATGAATTCCGAGACTGAAGTGGAATTGCAAAGGACTGTAAAGCGAGGCTGGAGCCTCTGGGGGGACGCTGGGCCGCACCGTGGGGGTGGATTCCCACTGGAATCCTGCATCTGTTCCTCATGCAGATCCCGGGAGGAGGAGGGTGTGAGGTGTGCCAGGCAGGGATTTACCTGGGAGGGAGTTTGGGTGGGTCTGGGGGCTGCAGCCGGGGACCAGCAGTGAGTGAAGCACTGGGTGAAGCACAGCGTGGATGCTCTGAGGAGCTCAGGCTGTGACCAGAACTGTCTGCAGGGGCTGCAGGGCCCTGTCCCCACCTCCCTCCTGTGCCCAGGGCTGGCAAAATCCCAGGGTCACATCCCAGCCCAGGGTCACTCTGGGACACTCGGATCCCCTCTGACGCCAGGCTCCGCTCCCTGCCTCTCTCTTCGGAAAAGCGAAGTGTCAGGAAAATGAACCCACAAACACCAGAGGTTTATGTGCGAAAAGGACACAGAGGAGTGCTGTAACTTCATTCGAATCAAGGGAGAGGCCATGGGGCATTTCCCCTGGGGTCTCTCAGATTCTTGGAGGACCCAGCCTCCCTTTTATCCCAATTTCCTGGCTGCATTTCCCTCTCTCTTTCCCCACTGGCTGAGGTACTTGAGAGGTGCAGACTTCCCCAAATTCCTAATACAGACCCCCTTCTAATGTAAACCCTCCTTTTTCTTTTCCTTGTGTCAATCAGTGGAATTCCTACAGAATTTATGCTCCTTCCCATTGTTTCTTTCATCTCTCAGCATCCAGTTTTATTTATCAGCAGACCCGAGAGATTTGTGAAGGCAAATCTCCCTCACTCCACTCATCAATCAGTGAAATCCTCCCCACTGTTTCTTTTATCTCTCAGCGCTGCTTTTATTTACTAGCAGACCTATAGCTTGTTTGTAAAGATAAGTCCCTCATTCCTTTCAGAAGTGAAGAATCTAAAAGGAAGCCGAGCTCCCAGGGCTGTGGGCTGTCCAATACTCCCCACGCCGAGCAGCCGCTCCTAGGCACCTCAAGGACGCCCGAGGTCAAACACTTCATTAATATTCCGTCATTAACACTTCATTAATATTCCGTCATTAGCACCGTGATACAATTCCCGAGGCGATTCCCAGCCCCGCACTGGGAATGGGGCAGGAGCCTTTCCTGCCTGCGCTGCTGAGTTTCCCTGCCGTGTGTTCTGTGTGTCACTAAAGCAGGGAGCGGCGCTGGAAATGCTGCTGGAAATGCTGCTGGAAATGCTGCTGGAAATGCAGCGCCGGGGACTTGGTAACGCGCTGTTTGTAACACACCGCACTGCCACATTTCTGGCGTGCTCCATCACGGAATTAAAAGCATTCCCAAACATTCCGTTTAGCAAAAGTCACAGATGTGAGCGTCAGGGATAGGTTTGTGTTAGGATGAATCCACCAACCCCTTCCCTTGGCAGAACCTTTCACGCTGCCCAGGGAGCAGCTCCAGCATCCACTGTCCAGACCGTGGAATGTGCTGGAACTTCTAGGGATTTTTTATATTTTTAAAAATTTATTTAGCTTTTTGGGATTCCTGATCCCAAAAAGGACTTTTCTCCCACACGCCCACAAAGCACTTGGTGGCCAAACACTGCCCTGGAAAACACGGTGTATCTGTAGTCATCCAAACTGCAGCGAGAGAGGATAATATTAAAATGTTCTGTGATAATTACAGACCAAGTGTACTGTAAATACTACCGGACATAAAGCAATCATATGCTGAATTTTATTTGGAGCATCGTTGGTACAAGATTATCTTTTAACCACACTCTCAAACCGTGACGCCTTGGATTTTCAGCCTGGGATCTCAGAACCAGCCTTGGACTGTCTGCTCTAATTCAGGAGCAATCAGAACATCGAATTTCAGAATGGTCTGGGTTGAAGGGCCCTTAAAGCTCATCCCATTCCATCCCTGCCATGGGCAGGGACACCTTCCACTGTCCCAGGTTGCTCCAAGTCCCGTCCAACCTGGCCTTGGACACTGCCAGGGGTGTCTGAATGTCAAAAGAAAAATTCTAAGGAGGAGTTAAGTCCTTCCCTGCAAAAACTGTGTTTCCAGAAACTGTACTCTTATTATAAATGTATTTATTATAAATGTATAAATGATGTATATGATAAATATATAATTAAACTCACAGTGCCTGTGCTGTTTCCATCCACCACATCCATCACCCTCAGCTTCGTTACACCACGGACAGCAAGAAGTTTCACTAAAAGACTTTTCTGTGGCACCGACCGCCTCGGACTTGAGGGCAGTAACTCAGCGACCTTTGCGGTGCCGCAAAGCTGTGACTTTATCGCAATTTTTCTGCCGCTCCTCGCAGATTTCGCGAGGAAATCACTTTTAGGAAGAGCAAAGGCGGGGAGCCCCCTCAGCGCCGCTCCCGCCCCTCAGCGCCGCTCCCGCCCCTCCGCGCCGCGCTCTCGCGAGATCTCGGGCGCGCTCGGCGCCGGCGCGGCCGCGGCCCGACGGGATCTTTCGAGAATTGCCGGTGCCGCGCTCCCCCCTCAGCGCCGCCGCCATGTCCGTGGTGGGCATCGACCTGGGCTTCCAGAGCTGCTACGTGGCCGTGGCCCGCGCCGGCGGCATCGAGACCGTCGCCAACGAGTACAGCGACCGCAGCACGCCGTGAGTGAGCCCGGGAGCCGCGCTGAGGAGGCGGCAAGGCGCCCGCGGGACCCGGCGTGGCGGGGCCGGGGAGGGAGGGAAGCGGCGGGGCCGGGAGGAGCGGAGGTGTGAGGTGCTTACAGAGGGGCGGTGAAGCGCGGCACGCACGGAGGGGGCTCCGGGAGACCCGCTCAGTTGCCTTTCGGTGAATTACAGGATCATAGAATATTAAGGGGCTGGAGGGGACCGTAAAGCTCATCCAGTTCTACCCTTCTGCCATAGGCAGGAGCACCTTCCACTTGCCCAGGTTGCCTCAAACCCCGGCCGGCCTGGCCTGGAGCACTTCCAGGGATGGGGCAGCCACAGCTTCTGTGGGCAATCTGTGCCGGTGCCTTATCACCCTCACAGGGAACAATTTCTACCTTATATCCAACTTTAATTTGCCTTCTTTCAGTCTGAAGTCATTCCCCTTTGTGGTGTCAGTCCAGTTCCTGATGCAGATCCCTCTCCAGCTTCCTTGTAGCCCCTTCAGACACTGGAAGGTGTCCGCACAACATTCTCATTTCCAGGCTGAGCAGCCCCGGCTCCCTCAGCCTTTCGGTGCAGCACGGCCGGTTTGTCCCCCCCGAGGCGGGGCTGTGCTCTTGGGATTAGGAGGACACGGGCTGTGAGTGTAGGGAAAAGCATCCCTGGCTGCTGGAAGTGCCAGACTTTAAGTCCCCGTGTGTTCTGGTGGCACGGCTGTCATTCCCCTCTAGAACCGGGCAGGGGAGGGCTGGGCTGGAGCCGGGCTCGGTGTGAGCCCCATGGTTTGTCCTGGGAGCAGAGTTTGGGAAAGCTGCTGGGCAGCCTGCAGTGCCAGGACAAGGGGAATGGCTTCAAAACTGACAGGAGGTTTTGACTGGATATTGGGACCTAATTGTTCCCTGTGAGGCTGGGGAGGCCCTGGCACAGGGTGCCCAGAGAAGCTGTGGCTGCCCCTGGATTCCTGGAAGCATCCAGGGAAGCATCAAATGGATGGGGCTTGGAGCAGCCTGGGACAGTGGAAGGTGTCCCTGCCCATGGCAGGGGTGGCACTGGATGAGCTTTAATGTCCCCCCCAACCCAAATCATTCCGTGATACAATGTGATCAATATATTCCAGCCCTGCTCATGTAATGATCCCTCCCAACACATTCTCAACAAGAGTGTGCATTGCCTTCGTTTATTAAGAAAGAGAGAGAGAACAGGGATAAAACTCTATGAATGAGTTGCGAAATGAAAGTGGAAAAAGAATTTGCATCAAGAATTGGGCATCAGGCCTGGAGAGGAACTGTGGGGAAAGCTGTCCTGAAAGTGTTTCTGCAGCTTCCTCTCTGTTTCAGCATGGTTTTATTTAAGCAGATCCTGAAGTAGCTGTCTCAGTGAGACAGCTGCACCATCTTCAGTGTTTGGGGTTTTTTAGATCACTCACATCACTTCAGAAAGCCCAGAGTGACCTTGCTTCTCATTAGACAATCCATCACTGTTTGCTTGCTCCTGTCTCTAAGCAATGAATAAATGGAGAAGGAAATTTTGGATTCAGCACGTGTGCTCCAGTATCTGGAGATCTCTTATGTATTCTCAGTGGTGTGGAAGTTTAAAGGTTAGATGTGCTGGGAAAATATTGAATGTAGAGAAAATCAGAGCTGTGCTCTAATAGCTGTAGGTGTTTGGCCCTCAGGGAGCTGAAGTTCTGCTGATAAACATATCTATATATTTGAGATGTGAGCACAAGTCTCCCTTGTTGAAGGAGATGAGCTAAATAAAATATCTGACACAGTGCATCTCTTGGGAAATAATTCAGTTATGGGAGCCTGAAGTGAAATTGGAAGGAATGAGCATAATGAAAATGAGAGGGTTTTAACAGGACTTAATCTCCAGGTACAGTTCTGAGGGAATGCAGGAAACCATTCTGCAAGCAGACCCTTCTATTAAAAGAGCTTCTGCATAGTTTTTAGTGACTTGGACTCGGAAGCCTGGTTCAAAAAGCCAGTGCTGAGCAGTCGTTAGAGTGGGGAAGTCACGCACGGTGCTGTGACAGATTTCCTCAGGCACTGGCTCATGGTCAGGATTAAACACTGTGTTTTGTGTGTGTTATTGTAATAATCTGCGTTATTAAAATGAACCCCACCATGTTCATTGTACTGAGTTCAGTGGCACAGGTGACGCTCCCACAGAACCTGCTTTCAGCTCTGGTGCTTGGATTCTTCTGGAATGCTGTGAAATTTGAGCTCGTACCTCCCAAAGCTGTGCAAACCGTGTTTGTCTTTGGACATGGAAAAGCGCTAGAGAGAAAGGCAGTGGGAACTGAGAGGAAAAAATAAGATAGTTTAATGATTTCTTTAGGGATGAAGGGCCTTGAGCTAAATGAAATCATTGTGATTGACCTTCTGGAGCTGCTGATCAGTGCCGAGGACATGAGCTGTGGGGGACAGGGCATCTTCCTGGGAAGAGGCAGTGGGTGGGAGGGTGAGGAGGTGCCTCCAGGTATGTGAAGCAGAGATTTGAACTTTCTAAAGTTGTTTCATTAGACCTCTGATGACCTTCACTGTGAATGTTTCTGCTTAAAATGCACTGGTTAGTTATTCAGCTTCCAGAAATTGTGTAAGAGTGTAATTTGTATTTCATGAGTTTACTGGTTCTTATGCACTGATTTGCAGAATGGGACTGGTTGAAAATTCTTCCTTCTCTCCCTCCTTCTTCCCAGTTTCACTCACCTCTGTGCTGGGTCCCTGCCAAGGCTCTCATCTAAATTAGTGCATTTGTGTTGGTGGGGGGATCTTGGTTTGTGAATTCAGCACTGAAGTAGCTGGATATTGTTTTTTGTCCAAGAAAAGGGCAACAATTCATGTCTTATTTCCTTTCAGGCAGGCAGAGTAAATTAATAACCAGCTCCCTGCTCTGGGCTCGTTGGATTTTTACCTCCTGTTCCATTGGTGTGGGCCTGAGGGTCTGCAGAGCACACATTTTAACTAATCTCAAGAGTAGTTGTTTCAAACAACTGCAGATGTATTCAGAAGTGTTAATGCTTTAGGGTAGGCCTTGTTGCATTTGTGAAGTTATTAATAAATTGGAAGAAGATACAAGCCCAATGCAATTCTGTCACCCCAGCCTTCAGGTCTGCTTGTGACAGTTTGTGCTTGGAACACCCAGTTCCAAACCTCAGGCTGAGCTGGAATGTTTCCTGTGGCAGCCCTATGGCATCACCCAGCTGTAAAGCAGATTCTCAACCTGCCACATGGAGAGCAGCTTAATGAGACTGTGGGGATGTTGTGTGAGCAGTAAAGATCTGCTTTCCTAATGGCAGGGTTCCCCCACCAAGTTTACCTCAGTGGAATGAGCAACTTGGATTAGAGGACTGAATTGCATTTTGTTAGAGCTCCTACAGTTTGTTCAATATGTAAATCAAGAGGCTTAATGGCCTAGGAATTTCTCCAGAAAGCGGGATTTCTCTACTCAGAACTGCTGCTGTCACAAAGCAGGGGGGAGTAAAACATAATTTCTCTTTCTGTGCTCCAGTTATTTCAGTGAAACTCTGGAAGAGCAATCTTTTTCTGCAGGTAGTTTCTTCCTGCCCTTGAAGGGTTTGCCTTAAAACTGGCCAAGCTTAGTTAGCATCTGCTACAGACGTGTAGGAACGATTTCCTTAATACCTGATTTAGCTGGTGTGTGTCTGCTGAACAGTGGAATGTTCCCCGTGTTATGAATAACCAGCTTATCTCTGAGTGCATCAGATACACGGGCAATTACTGAGATAAGGCTGTCTGCCCAGTCAGGGTTCGGATGGGAGACTTGGAGGAGCATGGATGAGTTTGGGTTAGTGCTGTTCTGCATGGAGCACCGTTGCTGTTTTAAATGCAATGACAGTGCCTGTTTCTCCCAGAATCCACAGAACATTCCATGCACAGATTGCAGCGAGTGACCAACTTTCCTAATGGACCAAATCATATTAATTAGACCAGTGATCTTCTAAACCATATCACTACTTTTACCTCAAAGATGTGCAGTGCAGCTGTGCAGTCACTGACTGAACTCTCTTTTCCTTGCAGAGCCTGTATTTCCTTTGGGCCCAAGAACCGATCCATTGGTGCTGCAGCTAAAAGCCAGGTGAGCTTGGGTAAAACACCTTCAGAGCAGCAGAGTGTGGAGTTTACTGCACATAACAGATGTCTCTGAGCTGCTGCCCTGGTGTCTCCGTGACTGATGAACAGCTGAGCTGCCCTCAGCTGTTCACCACGGGCTGCTGCTTTGTCATCTGGCAGAGAAATCTCAGGGTTGATCCCTGCATAGAATGAATTGTACAAAATAAAGCTGTGCCTCTTAAAAAAATTCTGGGAACTACTAATTTTTTTTTCAGGTTGCAAACGTAAATTCTAAAGCTAAGCAGTGGTGTTTCACCCTGCCTTAGCCTGTTCCACTTCCTGTGCTTTATGATGGCTTTTAATTATGTGACTCTGTTCTATAGAATTCCATTAAGTGCATGGTTTTGGCAGAAAGGGGCCATATTTGAGTGTAAATAGATGGAACTTTCTTGACCCTTTGTGGCTGAATTACAACCTAAATATCTCTCTTGGGTGTTCTTGCCCATGGTTTGAGTTTCTGTTGCTGTAGGCAGGTAAATGTGATTTAAGGACTGAGAAGAAGTTAAGCTGATTTGTCCTACTTGTGGTATTTGGGTCCTGCTGTATCAGATTTTATGTTGCTATGTAAGTAACCCATATAAAAGATGATTTTTTTTTTCCAAGTCTTCCACAGGAAGTGAATAGTCAAACAGTTGGTTTTTCTTAGCCTAAAAAACCTAGAGAAATGTGAGGATTCTTTATCTAAAATACAAAAGTCCCTGGACACATCCATGCTATTCAAGAACAGCACAACTGTATTAGAACCAAACACAGCTGTTTTTTCTGGAATTGAGTGTCTGCTTAGCTTAACGAAATCCATTGGTGCAGAGCCCTGTAGAGATGAGTGTGTCCTGCACAGACTAAACTTAGACAACATTCAGCCCAGGTTACTTAGGAAGTAGCCACCAGCCTGAGCCCAGCTCCCAGGTAAAGCTCTGTGGAACAGTGCCTGTCTGCTCTCAGTGCTTGTGGCTTCAGTGCGTGCCTCGCTCTGCTGTCAGTGACAGAATTCTGGGATGGGCTTTCACTTCTCTGTGCTGATCTCTGCTGTTCATGAAAGTCAGCCTACCTTTTGTCAGTTAAATCAAGGTGACGGAATCATCTTAGGGGGACCTCCTGCCCTTTTAAAGCTTCATGAGCAGGTCCTTGAGCTGTTTTGTGAGAATATCTGTGTGCTGAGTGTCATGTGCATGTGATGAACCTGAGCTGGAGTTTACATCCATGTGCTTGTTATGTTTGGGCAATCACTGATTGTAGACAGGTGGTGGGTAGAAAACAGGTAAGTGGGAAGGAGGTTTTGCTGACAGGTCTGAAGAGTGTCCTACACGTACACTATGAAATTTGAGTGCTGTTGTAATCAATATTTCATGGACTTGGCTCAGTTTTTAGTGCACATTTTGTTTTCCATCTCAAATTCCTGTAGGTTCCCTGAGCAACCAGAGGGAAGTTGCCTCCCAGCACCTGCCCAGATACTGTTAAGATACAAATGACAAAAATAATCTGGCAAGAGAAGCATGAGAGCAAAACTCTGTCTTCTGTTTGAAATTCGGATGTTCCCCTGCCACGTTGTATTAAAGATTTCTTTTCCTCTAGGTTATTTCAAATGCAAAGAATACAGTACAAAGTTTTAAAAGATTTCATGGTCGTGCATTCTCAGATCCCTTTGTTCAAGCTGAAAAAGCAAGCCTTGCCTATGAACTTGTCCAGCTGCCAACAGGCTCAACTGGCATCAAGGTAAGTCTGGCTTGTTTGAGAAAGAGCCAGAGGAGGAAACTGATAAAGTTTCCTTTTATTTCTCTGTTTTGAATCTGCTCACTGTAGTTTGTGTTCTCTTTTGAATGGAAAGCCTTAATAGGGAAGGGAATGAAAGGCTGATAATGGGGATGGTGCATGGGTTCCAGTGCAGTGTAATGAGTGTGCACAATTTTTATTTGAAGGCCATGTATATGGAAGAAGAAAGAAACTTTACAATTGAACAGGTGACAGGAATGCTTCTGACCAAATTAAAGGAGACCGCTGAGAATGCGCTTAAGAAGCCTGTGGTTGACTGTGTTGTTTCTGTAAGTATGGAACCCAACAAAACACACAGAGCTTGGTTACTGTCTGAGCTGCAGTGGCTGCAGAATTCAATTAAATCTGATTAAATGGCACAGTGAACTTGAATGTCCAGGTATCTTTCTTTTCTGTTTAAACTGAATCTTACGTCTCTTGGAGACTAGACTTATTTCATTAATGATTCTAAATTGTTGCTAATTAGCAGCATAAATAATATTTGATACCTATTTCTGGTCATTTGCTTTAAAAATGATTGGTTTGTGATACAGAATGGAAAAAGGAACTTTGTCTTCATGTAATTTTTTTTTTCTTTTTCTCTGTTGTAACTGGAATGGACTCTGCATTTGAAGGAGGCCTCAGCTGTGCTCCATGAGCTCACTGTCCACCCTTGTAACTGTTTACTGAAGGTGGCTCCTGTAAATGTTAATACTGGCTCTCTGACCTCCTTGCAGGTTCCTTGTTTCTACACAGATGCAGAAAGGAGATCTGTGATGGATGCTACCCAGATTGCTGGTCTCAACTGCCTGAGACTAATCAATGAAACAACTGCAGGTAACTCCTTCCTCTCCCTCACTCAGTGTTGTAGTTTTACTACATCAAAGGGCTTTTATTCTGCCAGTGAGCCTTGCTTTCTGGAATTACAGCTGCTTTTATACACTTGAAATAGAGGAGTTGATCAGAAAGTTTCTTAAATTCTGGTCTGTTTTTTCATTGCTTTACAAAGGCATGAAGCTATTTGGTGAATATCTGTTTCAATGCAGCTGAGGGAGGGGCTGGTACTGTTTAATGTTCTTCCACGTTTCTTTAGCATTGGGAATTTTGTTTAATGGCAGATCAGTGTCTGTAGCTTGAGAAGCACAATGAAATGCTAGTTCTGATTCTTGATTACCACTGATTTCTTGATAATTACAAACCTGCATGTCCTAACTATACTTTTATTTCTGTAGTTGCCCTTGCATATGGGATCTATAAGCAAGACCTGCCTGCCTTGGAAGAAAAGCCACGGAACGTTGTTTTTGTGGACATGGGGCACTCTGCATATCAAGTTTCTATTTGTGCATTCAACAAAGGCAAACTGAAAGTAAACAATCTGTTCCACATCCATTTTAATTATCTGTAGAACATTCATCAGCACATCCATGGACTGTGGCAGGCAAGCCTGTCTGGCTTCATAGAGGGGCATCCACACAGCTCCATTCATGTTCTTAAAATTGCACTTTGTCTGGAGCAAAAAGTAGGGCAGGGAACTAGAGAGCTTTAGAGCACTGTGTGGAGGAAGCAAACATGCCTTAATCAGCAGACTCTGACAAAGAATAAAAAACCTGGATTAAATGGTTTATTCAGAAATTATCATATCTAACTGTGTGCTGCTTTCAAAAAAAATACTCCAGTTCAGTCATGAGATCTGGTGTTAAAGCAGGAATTCCTGCAGTGGTGTAAGTGTTCATTGTTCCTGAGCCCTCACTCTGGTGCTCATTTAAGAGTAGAACCATTCCTGATTGCTTTAAGCTGCCAGTGGAAGCTCAGCAGATGACAGTGTACTTCTGAGTGTACACTGTCAAAGCATTGCTGTTGTCCAGCAAATACTAACATTTCTTACTGGCATTTTATTTTCATTATTTATTATTATAATCTGGGCATTGCAGCTACAATAACTTTCTCATGATTGACTGGAGAAACAGATGGAAAATCTAAAGCATGAGGTATTGAAATGCAGAGAGAAGTTCTGACAACATTTATTCTCTCGTAGTTTTGTTCAGGGAGGAAATGTAAGCTTTGTGTTTCTCTCAGATTTGTTTTTTGAACTTGGAAGCCATGGCAGGGTGGAAGGGATGCTTTGGGGTCTTGAGTGCAGGGCTGTTAGGCAGAGTAGAGGGCAAAGCCATCTGAAGGGGTATTGAGGGTAATGTGACACTCATTGGTTTCTGTTAAAAAAACATTCCTGGTGTGTTTACAGAGTAGAATGAGCTGAGGTGGGTGGGCTACAGGTGTTCTTTGCAGATAATTCCTTCATCAAAAAGGAGCTCCTGTTTTAAGAGTTAATATCATTTATTTTCTTCCTGCTTTATTTTTAGCTTGGTGTAAGCATGTTCCACCCTTAGGAGGCATCAAATATTAAACTGGGATATGACTCAAACTGGCAGTGGCCAAGCAGAATTTGGAAACAAGAGGTCTGCTCCCAGCACAAGCTATGGAACAGATTGTGTTGCTAAGTCCTGCCCTGTCTCCCTAAATTCCTTTTAAAGCAGTTGTCCCCTCATTCCAGGAAGGCTGATTTCTTTGACTTAGAGTTGAACTGTATTTGAAACAAAGCACTGCTTTGAAGTTAACTGCTAATTGCTTTCATTGGGTAATAGCACACTTACTGAAGGGTTCCCTTCCTTTAAGGTTCTGGCTACAGCGTTCGATACAACCCTTGGAGGCAGGAAGTTTGATGAGGTGTTGGTGGAATACTTTTGTGAGGAGTTTGGGAAGAAATACAAACTTGACATCAAGTCCAAGATCCGAGCGCTGCTGAGGCTGTACCAGGAGTGTGAGAGGCTGAAGAAGCTGATGAGTGCCAATGCCTCTGACCTGCCCATGAACATTGAGTGCTTCATGAACGATATTGATGTGTCTGGAACCATGAACAGGTAACCGTGGCTCCTCTACAAGGAGAGGCTTCAGAGTGTCCTTCAGACAATTAAAAACTTGGTATGAAGTATCAGCTCTTAGGACTGCAGGGAGATGAGAAATCAAAAGAACAACATGTGCAGGAATGCAGCTGGAAATGAAAATGTTTAGAGCCTGGTCAGTGGCCTTGAGTTAGGAGGGAGGGCTGGGAATGTTGCCAGGATTACTGGAACCAGGTTTTGTCTGGGAGAGTATACTAAAGTACAGAGCTAGGACTGGGGGAGAGAAAACCCTGCAGTACACACTGAAAGTGGCATTCCTTCAGTTTGGGCATCCTCTTGTGTTCACAATGTTGCTTATGGTGTGCTAGAGCTTTGTTTATGGCTTCTTCCAACAGGAGCAAATTTTTAGAGATGTGTGAGGGGCTCCTGGCGAGAGTGGAGCCGCCCCTTCGCAGCGCGCTGGAGCAATCCAGTAAGTGGGGATTGTGTGGGGGGGTGTTCTGCATGCAGACAGGAGCCAGCCAGAGTGCAGCCTTCCTTTGCATGTTGGACACAAGGGTTTGCCACAAACAACAATTTCTTGCTTAGGAGTTACAAGATTAAAAAGTTTTCTCATACAAGCTGAAATTGGAAATTTTTACTGCTTAGAAATGTAACGAAGAAGCCTAAAATTGATCTCTTAAAACTTCTGGTTTATGTCGTCAGTGTATTCATGTGAAAGAGAAACATTTCATCTGTTGTCTGACTGCTTTCTAGAGTTGAAGAAGGAGGATATTTATGCAGTAGAGATAGTTGGTGGTACCACAAGAATCCCTGCTGTAAAAGAAAAGATCAGTAAATTTTTTGGCAAAGAAGTCAGTACGACCCTGAACGCAGATGAGGCTGTGGCACGAGGCTGTGCGCTGCAGGTAAAAAGTGCTGATTGCTTTAGCTCTGAGGATATTAAGCAGCATCAATAGCTACTTGCTGAATGAAATGCTTGTTCACCTAAAGTCTGAACGTTTGTAATGTGGCTTTTGTGCTCTTGCAGTGTGCAATTTTGTCCCCGGCTTTCAAAGTGAGAGAGTTTTCTATCACAGATTTGATACCGTATCCCATCTCTTTGCGATGGAATTCACCAGCAGAGGAAGGCCTGAGGTAAAACCAGTTCAATCTTCTTGTGTGTTACAGCTTAAAATTACTGGTGATGATTGGAGTAAATAACAAATGTCAGTAAACACCCCTAGAACAGGGTATTTCCAGGGTTAAATGCCCATTTAACACTTTAACAGTTTTGATTTTTCTGAAGTTAATGGTGGTAGAAACCAAAACCAAGGTCGAGTGGCAATTTGGCACTTCCTGCATGGCTGTTGGTGTTACTTAACCTGAAAAATCAGGACAAAATCAGTCTTGTCACTTCTTAAGGAAGCTTTTCCCCTAAGATCATCTAGAAATGTGTTGTTACCTTGCCAGCTGCATTGTCACACTGAACACAGGCTGTGTTTTCTCTTGCAGTGATTGTGAGGTCTTCACCAAGAACCACCCTGCTCCCTTTTCCAAGGTCCTCACTTTCTACAGGAAGGAGCCCTTCACTCTGGAGGCCTACTACAGTTCCCCCAAGGAGCTGCCTTACCCAGACCCTGCTATAGGTTAGCACCTCTCTGTACCTTTAACTAAGAGTCTTTCCTGTGTTTCAAGTCTTTTCTGTCTAATTACATAGTCTGGACACACAGCCTACTGCAAATGCTCTCAGGACAGCATTTCAGGTGGATTTTCAGTAAAATAGGTGGAGTAACATGAAGCTTATGGGCAAAAAGAGCATCCTAATACTGGAGCAGACCTGGTAGGGGCACGCTGAGATTTGTGCAGTCTTTTGCTCTGAGAAAAGTAACACCAGGTTTTACATAAAGAATTCCCAATAGCTGTTCCCCAGCATAGCTGAGTAAAAATACTGGATTGTCCAGCTTGAGTAGGTTTTAACATTCCCTGAGCACATTGCAGTGAGCTGTGGCAGCAGCAGTTGGGGTTTGCTTTGCGTTCAGCACTTAGGTTAATCACAAATGTTTGGTTTTTTTCTCTCTGGAATTGTTTAGCTCACTTCTTGGTTCAGAAGGTCACTCCTCAAACAGATGGATCCAGTTCCAAAGTGAAAGTCAAGGTCAGAGTAAATATCCATGGCATCTTTAGCGTTTCAAGTGCATCTCTGGTGGAGGTTCATAAATCGGATGAGAATGAGGAGCCAATGGAGACGGATCAGCACACGAAGGAGGAAGAGGTAACAAATTCCCTGCTCCCAGCTGCTCAGAATCCCCACCAAGCACAGCTGGTCAAGCTCTCAGGCCTGTGTAAGGATTTACTAGACATGCCCACAACTAAAATGAGAGACTGAGTACTCACTGTAGTGTGTTACACCAGTGATAGATCTCTTGAAACCAGGACTTGAGGTATAGATCAAACTCTTAATGATGGAGCTGTGGCTTGCTGGAGCAAAGACTGGGAGCTTGTAATTCATTCCTTCAGTTTTCATTCTGTTTCTTTTGCCTAAAGAGCATTAGAGGTGTTAAGGGATCAGCCTAGGAACTGAAACAGTGATCTGCATTTGTTTAATGTGTGGAATTGGATCTCTCTGCATTTCAGAAGATGCAAGTAGACGAGGAGCAACAAAAGGCTGAAGAGCAACAGCAAACCCAGCCTGAAAATAAGGCAGAGTCTGAAGAAATGGAGGTAACAGGAGCATTTGAGACTTTATTTTCATGAGATTTCTGAGAATATGAGGAGTGTGAGCACATCTGCTGCCTTTGTCATAGTTCTGGAAGCTGAACTTTTATTTCAGTGCACTGGTGGTCTATTGTGATTAGAGCTTTAGAAAGGACACAAATGGCACTGATAACTGCAGACCTGTCAGGTGACCTGGTACTGATAAAATGGGGGAACTCTCCTGTTCAGGGAAGAAATAATCATCTAGTTTTCAATAACTTGAATACTAGAACAGTGTTCTGCCATGAGCAGCCTCCCCTATGAATGCAGACAGAGTGCCCAGAAAAGGTCAGTGGCTGCATTAATTGTCTCAGGCTTCAGCAGCTGAGGTGTCAGAATGGCAGGGAGTGCTTGACTCTCTTGTTGAGACACTAACTCAGTTTTTTGGGTGTAAACCTTGACTGCTCCCCTTGAACTGAGTGGTGATGCTGTTCCTACTGTGAATGTGTTTATGTAGACTGAATGTATTTATGTATTTATTTTGAATGCAGACCTGTCAGGGTGACTCAAAGGACAAGAAGGTGGATCAGCCACCTCAGGCCAAGAAGGCCAAAGTGAAGACGACCACTGTGGACCTTCCCATCGAGAACCAGCTGGTGTGGCAGATAGGGAAGGACATGCTCAACTTGTTCATTGAGAACGAGGTAAACTCTTCCTGCCCAAGCTAAAAATGTCACTTGTTGGTCTACAGAAATGTTGTTGTTCATTAAACATGGTTAAGGATGGTCAAGGAAAGGATTAAATGGAATAAAACAAGCAGTTGGAAGTCTGAGGTGAACAACAGTGCCCCGTGGAGGCAGAAGACGTTCATTGCTCCTGGTCAGTGGAGCTGCCACTGTCAAAGGGCTGTTCTGCAGGAAACCTCCAGAATCACCTGCAGCTACAAGGTGCAGGTGACCCTCAGGATGGAGGAGGATTGTCCTGTGCTGTATTGGACATCACACCAAAACTGAAAGGAGTTTTCAGTCATGTGCTGTGTTAGAACAGTTCTGTAAATCACAGTTTTGCAAAATCCTGATCTGGTCTGAGCCTTTGCTAACAAGGCGAACTGGAAATAAATGTTAAATTATGAGCTTTGTAGCCAACTAATTTGACACCTTGTTCACAGGGTAAGATGATAATGCAGGATAAGCTGGAGAAGGAGAGGAATGATGCCAAGAATGCAGTGGAGGAGTACGTGTATGAAATGAGAGACAAACTCTGCGGTGTTTACGAGAAGTTCGTCAGTGAGGATGTGAGTATTGCTGCTTGATTGTCCTGAGACATTGTGGTACAGTAACTCTTGACCTGCATCACATACTATATTTACATAAATTACATATTCAGACTTTAAATTTGAAGAAATAATTGTAACCTTTCTGGCTCTGATGATAATCTACTGAATGTGGGCACCTGTATATGAACTGGTTGCCTAAAAAATTTCTTGGTGTTATGAATCAGCTTTCCCTGTTGTACTGAAGGAGCTTGGTGTGTAATGAATTTAACTCTGCTTTAGGGGTGAATCTCTCAGCTCCTGACTGCATCTCCATTGATTGCAACGGAGCTTTGCCAGCCAGGTGTCTGCAGAGCCCAAACTGGGACATGCCAGGTGACATTTATGGCACCTTTGCTAAAGAAAAGTTTCCCTGTGTTCTCAGGCTTGCTCATGTAGTGACAATGAAAACATGCAGGGGACAGAAAAGCCTTTTATGTGATAGTGTTTGATCTGAACTGTGGCTGTCACAGAAGGCTCTTCTTTGGGCCTGGAATCCACCACAAAGTTGTATTGAAGAACATTTTATTTCATATTATCCACTAAAACAGGATAAAGAGTTCCAGAGTTCTGTATATTCTAAAAATACAATCCTTCCAGAAGGGTTCCAGGTGCCATTTAATGCCATCTGTCACCTAACAAATGATGTCACCCGCCTGTTTTGTGTGCATTGCTGCAGGATCGGAACAGCTTCACACTGAAGCTGGAAGATACAGAAATTTGGCTTTATGAAGATGGTGAAGACCAGCCCAAACAAATATACATTGATAAATTGACAGAACTGAAGGTAAGTGGTTCTTGCATCCCATGGGAATTTACTGAAGCTGGAGAACTGTTCAGTGAGGAGCTGTGTGGGGTGTGCTGATTCTGAGGTGACGAACAGCCTCCTTTGGATTGTAAGTGTGTGAGGAGCAGATCTCCAACAGACCTGTAACAACAGGGCTGAGGGAGGCTCAGCCTTTCCTGTAAGGGGAGGGAAGAGTCAGAGTTCCGAGGAGTTCAGGAGAGTTGATGTATCCTGTCAGACCTCGAGGATCCCTCAGTGATGCTCCATGAGTTTTGGTGTCTGTTGTGCTTTGTTTCAGACTCTGGGTCAGCCTATTCAGGCAAGATTCCAAGAATCAGAGGAAAGACCAAAAGCATTTGAGGACCTGGGGAAGCAAATCCAGCAGTACATGAAAGCTGTTCATGCATTTAAAGCAAAGGTATTTCCATACTTAATTTCTGGAAGATGGAAGGAAATGGTACAGTTATTTTCTGGATTTTAGATAACCTGCTTCAGCCAAAAATCTGGTGCAACCTCCCAGTGAGCTTATGAGTTCTTGATTTTTAATAGATTTTCAGAAGTGGATTTGGGGCCTTGCACATTTCAGCCTCTTTTTAATCAGGTGTTGATTTCCTCATGGAGGCAAAGTGCCAGCAGCAGGAGAACTTCAGGTCTCTGACTACCGAGTTGTGGGTGATCAGCTCGGTTGATTTGTTAGCCACAACATTCTTGGCTAAGTGGTCTTTAGTATTTTGAAGCTAAGTTTTGAGGAAATCAGGGTGCAGTTTGTACTCAAACACTGACACAGCTGCTCCTGTTCGGATGTTGCAGGATGAATTGTATGAGCATCTCGATGAAGCAGACGTGGCAAAGGTGGAGAAGAGCACCAATGAAGCCATGGAGTGGATGAACAACAACCTCAACCTTCAGAACAAGAGGAGTCTTACTTTGGACCCAGTTATAAAAGCAAAAGAAATACAGGCTAAAGCTAAAGTAAGTTTTTCTACATAACTCACCGTATTTTCATAAATTTGGTGTTTATTGCTCTATCAGAAAACTCTGAGGTGAGAAATCCCAAAAGCACCAGGGAACATCAACCCTCAACTGGAATATTCCCAACAGGGGTTCCAAAAGTTAAACAAACTATGGGAGATAAAATCATTTCTAAGGCTGTGCTACTTCTGTGTTTTCTAGGAATTGGCAGGTATTTGCAATCCCATAGTGAACAAACCCAAACCCAAGGTGGAGCTGCCGAAGGAGGAGCAGAAGGCGACGGAACCCAACGGACCATTGGACGGGCAGGGAGACGCCGGGAGCGGGACCCAGCCCCCCGAGCAGGGCTCTGCCCCCACAGCCACCGACAAGAAGCTTCCAGAAATGGACATTGACTGAATTTCAGCACTTGTTTATATTATTGCAAATTACAATAAAGCTTTAAGTTGTCAACTTTGTACGTTCTGAATACAAACTGAAGCAAGTGAATCCCACAGCGCTCTTGGTAAAACTCTTGGAGAGGTTTGGGCAGGGCAGCAGGTCAGAACACGGAGGTGGCGAAGGACTCGCTCAGCTCAGCAGTGTTTGCCTTTATTGATTGTATTTAGAAGTTTTGGTAGTCTAACTAGACCTCTAGGAGCAGCCATAAGCTGCTTCTCCATTTTTAATGTCCAGGCTGAGTCAAGCCTCCCTTGAGGGAGGGAGGCAGCAACATCTGGAGTCTGATGTGCACCCTGCTCTTCCCTTTCCCTGCGGATGGCAGCGCTGGCACTGCAGGGAGGGCAGGGCAGAGCCGAGGCAGAGTCTTCCATTGCCCTTGGTTTAGTGTTAATGCCTGCTCTGGACTCACTCTGATTTGCACTGGAACAGTTGATGGTTACAGGAGGTTTGCAGAGCAGGGGGTGGTTCATCAGCACCTTTATTCCTTAGCCCAGACTGCAGATCAGACTCAGAATGTGCTCCTGGACATGGGAGTTGGTTTCTCACAAACTCCCCAGTTAATTAGGCCCTGTAAACTCCTTGTCTCTAGTTAAATTAGCTGCTTGTAGAAAGAGTGAATACTTGTATTTCAGCTGCCTATGCTGATAGTTGATTCTGACTTGTTCCTAACTTTTTCTGGCAGGGGTATGCTTGCTTCCACGAGGCCTTCATTTGGAATGCTTGGATTTTTGTTTTGGTTTCTTTTTTTTCCAGGAAAACCAAGAACTGACGGATATGTTGGTTTGTTTTGTTTTGTTTGTTTGTTTTTTTTTTTCTATGAGCTTTATACAATGATTTGCTTCTAGTACTGATTGTCATTAAACTTGCAAAAATTAATTTGTATGTGTTAAAATCCAAAGCTGAAAAACACCCATTCAGATATTGCAAGAAATAAATGCACTGGATTCTACTGGATCACCTGCTGCGGCTGTTGATTGCAATGCAGGGCGGAGGGAAGGGCTGTGTCCCTGCTTCTCGGGCTGTGCGGGGCTGCTCTGGGCCTTTACGGCTTCCGTGCCCGCGGGCTGTGGGTGGGTGCGGTGGGTGTGAGTTCAAGCTCTCTCTTATGAATCACAACCCTGGAATGCTCACGGGGATCAGTAAGTCCAGCTCCTGCCCGTGCACAGACCCCCCAGCACTCCCACCGTGCCCCGTCCCCGGGGAGCCCGTTCTGTGTCCGAGCAGCGCTGCTGGAGGCGGGAGCTCGGTGCCCGCTCGGTCCCTGCCGGGGCCGGGGAGGGGCGGCAGGCGGGGCCCGGAGCGGGCCCTGAGCACCCCGGGCTGGCCCGGCCCGGCCCGGCCCTCCCGGCCGCCGGGGGAGCTGCGGGGCCGGCCCAGCGCCTCCTCCGCCCGGCAGCGCTTCCCGTCCCTTGCCGTGCCTTCCCTTCCCGTCTCTCCCCGTCCCTCCCCGCCGCCGCTCCGCGAGGGGCAGGGCCGGGCTCCCCTCGCTGTCCCCGGCCCGCTCGGCCCGGCCGCGGCTGCCCCGGTGAGGAGCGGGTGAGGCGGGGCCGGGCCGGGCTGTGTCCCCAGGGCCGGGTCGGGCTGTGTCCCCGGGGCCGGGCCGGGCTGTGTCCCCAGGGCCGGGCCGGGTCGGGCTCTGTCCCCGGGACTGGGTCGGGCTCTGTCCCCGGGGCCGGGTCGGGCTCTGTCCCCGGGGCCGGGTCGGGCTCTGTCCCCGGGGCCGGGTCGGGCTCTGTCCCCGGGACTGGGCCGGGCTGTGTCCCCGGGACTGGGTCGGGCCGGGGCACAGCGGTGGCAGCGGCCGGAGCCGCCCTAACAACGCCGGGGCTCGGCCTGGAGCGCGGGGGTCGCCCCGGACCCAACGCCCGGGCCCCGGCCCGGCCCCGCGGCTCGGGCACTGCTCCTGCGGCTGGAAAGGAGCCCCAGGCCCGGAGCGAGCTGCCGGGCAGCCGAGGGGGCTTTAACCCTGAGCCCGTGGTGTTGTTGTTGTTGTTGTTTGTCCGCAGCAGCCCCGGGCCGGTGCCAGCGCCGCGGGTTTCCCCCTCAGCCCCGCCGTGTCCGTGCCGGGAGGGAGGAGAAGGCTCCGGGCCTGGAGGGATGCTCAGGGAGCGGCTCCTCGGCTCTGCCGCTGCGCTGCTCTGAGTCCGAAGGTAACTCACCAAACTGGCTTTATTTCCCCAAATGTAGAGCTCAGATGCCTGTGCAGGGTTTGAACCTTTTTCTGATACTGTCAGTCACAAATGGGACTGCTTCCCTGTTTGCGTTGGACAAGAGCCACTGTTACTAATTCATTTCTCATGTGTTTTTTGGGGGGGGTCTATTTTCTTTCAAAAATCAATTAAATGTCCCTTGTGCCATCTCCATATTTCGTTACTTCCCCCCTTACAGCTGTCTTTACCTACTAACACACAGTTTGCTTTCTGGCTTTTCAATATTCTGTTGGGTTTTGTTTATTTCGTAAAGCTACCAATATTTCTTTCAACCTGTAAAGTACCTTAATTATATTTCACATGGTTTTAGGTTGGTTACTTGGGTTTTTCTGAAGCTTACTGTGCTATAAAATAGATGCCTCAAATATTTTGATAATGAACTTGGTTGCTTTTGATAATGAACTTGGTTGATGTTGCAGAGTGGTGGTAACTCCACAGGAAAGTTAAATGTCTTCAGAGGACAAGGAGGCTCAGGAGGACGAGCTACTGGCTCTGGCCAGCATCTACGATGAGGATGAGTTTAAGAGAGCAGAGTCTGCCCAAGGAGGAGAAACAAGAATTTGCCTGGAGTTGCCTCAAGACTTCAAAATTTTCGTGAGGGGTGAGTTGAGATGTTTTGTGTCACCCCAAGGGAGGCTTTACCAAGTTTAGGTGGTTGTTGGGGGTGAGCTGAGGGAGCAGTGGATGGACAAAGCTGTGGCTCTTCCTCTGCTGTGCTTGTTGGGGTTTGGATCTGAGCAGCTTAATCCTCATACACAGAACTTTAGCAAACTTTAAAATCACAGGTGAGTAATAGCACTTCTTCAGAATAATTAAGCTCATTT
>JAVTVJ010001854.1:0-18424 GCA_034509425.1 Eopsaltria australis
AGAGATTTGCTTTCTCAATGAGGAGCCAAAATTAAACTGGATTTTTCGTAGGGGTCACTGAAGCACTCAGCACCTTAAAACTGACCTGGAAAACTGACACACCTATCTAGATTCGTCAGTGGCCCCTCCCTAATAATAAGCTGAGTGCCCTCAGAAAATTAGTGGCTGAGCAACTAGAAAAAGTCCATATTAAACCCACCAACAGTCCTTGGAACTCACCAGTGTTTGTAATCCATAAGAAATCTTCTAGCACCTGGAGATTGTTACATGATCTTAGAAAGATCAACGAAGCAATTGAGACCATGGGCCCCCTCCAACCTGGCCTGCCCAACCTTTCTATGATCCCAAGAGACTGGCCACTTGTAATTATTGATCTCAAAGACTGTTTCTTCAACATCCCACTACATCCAGACGATGCTCCTGGTTTTGCCTTTTCCGTTCCAAGTACAAACCTCCAGGAACCACTTCAAAGGTATCATTGGCTCGTTTTGCCAAAAGGCATGAAAAATTCTCCAACAATTTGTCAGTATTTTGTAGCCCGCGCATTATCTCCAGTCTGCGAGCAATTCCAGCAATCAATTATTCTCCACTACATGGATGATTTGCTTATTGCAGCACCAACACAAAAACAAATGGAAGAAACTCGTGACAGTGTTGTTGCTGAAATCAAAAAGGCTGGACTGGTGATCTCTGAATCAAAAATACAAGAGACTGCCCCCTGGAAGTATTTAGGTTAGAGACTAACAGAACGATCTATTGTGCCTCAAAATATACAAATCTGAACTGATGTCCGCACTTTGCATGACTTACAACAGCTCTTAGGAGAAATTAATTGGGTTAGACCTGTGTTAGGAATCACTGCTGATGAACTTACTCCACTTTTTGATTTGCTAAGAGGAGACAATAACATTACGTCTCCTAGATCCCTCACTCCCGAAGCTTGCAAGGCCTTAGAAAAAATTACTGATACTCTGCAAAACAGACAGGCACATCGCTGTGTGCTCGATAAACCTTTTTTTCTTGCGGTATTAGGAGAAAAGCTGAGACTGTGTGGTCTCATCTTTCAATGGGATTCCTCTCAAAATGATCCTTTGTTGATAATTGAATGGGTTTTCCTTTCTTACAGATCGCCAAAGACAATCGTCACATCTTTAGAAATGATATCTCAAATCATCATAAAAGGCAGGGCAAGACTTCTTTCGATAGCAGGTTGTGAATTCACAATTATCTATTTACCCGTGATCAAAACTTATTTTAATTGGGCAATGCAAAAATCAGAGGACCTGCTGTACGCCCTGCTCGATTTTCCAGGCACCTGCTCTATTCATTATCCAACACACAAAATGATCAGAGCTAAATTATGCTACAAAGAAAAACCCCTGATCAGTGAAGAGCCTTTAGATGCAGTCACTATCTTCACTGATGGGTCAGGGCGAACGCATAATTCAGTAGTCACATGGCAGAACAAAGTTACTAAAGTCTGGAAGCAAGATGTTCAAAAAGTTGAAGGCTCACCTCAGATTATTGAATTGGCAGCGGTTGTGAGAGCTTTTCAGCTCTTTCCAGAGCCTCTCAACGTAATCACTGATTCGGCATACGTTGCTAATATTATTCAAAGAATTGAAGGATCTGTTCTAAAAGATGTAAACAATGACAAATTGTGTCTTTGGCTCACCTGTCTCTACCAAATTCTGTCACACAGAACTAATCCTTATTTTGTTTCCCACATTAGAGCTCATTCTGGTCTTCCAGGATTTATGGCAGAAGGAAATGCACGAGCTGATGCATTGGCATCTGCAGCATCTGATGAAGAAGTTGCAGCAAGCATTGAAAACTCTACTTCAGTGCTTACTGCAACCACGTTACCCAATACTATTGAACAAGCTAAATTGAGTCATGCATTTTTTCATCAGAATGCACAAGCAATCAAACAAGATTTTCACATTACCTTAGAGCAAGCACGAAACATTGTACGAGCTTGCCCTGACTGTCAGCTTGTTCAACCTCTTCCTTCCTCAGGAGCCACCAACCCGCGAGGGTTGGAGAGCTTACAGAAATGGCAAACAGATGTTACTAAGTATCCCTCTTTCGGAAAATTTAAAAATATCCATGTCTCTGTCGATACGTTCTCAAATGCAGTTTTTGCTTCTGTACATACAGGAGAAACAGCTAAGCATGTTTGCCAACATTTTTCACAAGCTTTTTGCTATCTGGGTATCCCCCAAGAAATTAAAACTGACAATGGTCCTTCGTATGCTGCACAAGAATTAGCTACATTCTTAAATGACTGGGGTGTTCGCCATACATTTGGCATCCCTTACTCCCCCGTGAGCCAAGGAATAATAGAAAGGACACATCAAAGTCTAAAACACATCTTAGATCAACAGAAAGGGGGAGACGCCCAGGCTACACCTCAAAGGAGGCTGAATAAAGCCTTGTATGTTTACAATTTTTTAAATAGCTCTGCAGAAGAACTTGATCCCCCAATATACAGACATTTCTTAAACAACAAAAAAGCAAAACTGAAAGAGAACCCCCCCAGTTCTGATTAAAAATTTAGAATCAGGACAAGTAGAAGGACCGTACAATCTTGTAACCTGGGGGAAGGGGTTTGCATGTGTTTCCACAGGTGAAGGCCTCAGATGGATTCCAGCAAAAAACGTGAAACCTTAACACGCATCAAAGCCTGCTGACGCCCCTACATCAACTAGCAGCCCCGCAAGTGACAAGCAGAAAGCAGACACCCAGACCTGAGCCAGCAGAACCATCAGAAGAAAGTGATCTGCCAAAAAGCAGCTCAAGAAAAAATTATGAACTTTTATCATTTCCGTAAATGCATGTTACTCTTATTCCTTTATTTTAGTTTTTGTAGTGAAACTTTACCTGTAAATCAACCAAAGACAAATGTCTGGGTTGCTTTGGCCAAGTCTGCAGGCTCCGATACCATTTGTCTATCTGACACAAGCCCTGACAAACCTTTTTCAACCTGTTTAGTTGGAGTACCTTTTCCAAAAGGTTTTGGTAATGTTACTCTTGATAAATATTGGCCATATCATGATCATCAGGTATCTCCGACTCCCAGCCACAAACACCAAACTTATATTGACAATTCTAAAGTTGATAAATCTGACCTTCAAGAGCTAGAAATCCTAGGCTCGCTAACCATGAACACCTGCTATTTCTTTCATTTCCTAGGAGAAAACGGCCCTCAGTTAAATGTTACTCCATATCACTCAGCCTATAGCAATGTAACTTCATGGTGTAATCAAACCAAGCTTCTTATATATGACGAACCTCATGCAGATCATCTTAACAAACTTCCTATTCGATTTCCTAAAGGAATTTGGCGCATCTGTGGAGACAGGGCCTGGCAAGGTATACCTACAAAAATAGATGGTGGCCCTTGTGCATTGGGACAACTTACAATAATTGCTCCCAGTGTCAAAGAAGTAGTCAGAAAAAAAACCAGAAGGATTAGATCCTCCTGGGGACATCAGTATGAGAGTGACTGTGATAGTGACTTTCACCCTTGGAATTCTGGAAAATCAATTGTTACAAGCATCTTTTTACCTCAATTGAGTTCTTCAACCGCATTAAAACAGTTAAACAAACTGGGGTGTTGGCTCAGCAAAGAAGTTAATGCCACTTCTATAATGATCAGTGACTTGCTTACAGATGAGGAAGCAGTCAAACATACCACTTTACAAAATAGAGCCGCTATTGATTTCCTTCTATTAGTACATGGACATGACTGTGAAGATTTTGAAAGACTATGCTGTATGAATTTATCTGATCATTCTGTTTCCATTCACAAACAAATGCAAAACCTGAAAGATTTAGCTAACCAGATTACAACAGATAACCCATCTTGGCTAGACAGTTTGTTTGATGGTTAGACCTTTGCACCTTAGCTGAAGGAACTCTAAAATAAACTTGATTATTCTAATAGTAGTAATTGTAGTTTTAGTAGCGATTCCCTGTATACTTCAGTGTGTGCAAAAGCTAATGAGTAAGACTGTGTCTAGTATTTTAGTTGTTCATCAGAACGGGGGAGATGTTGGGGAAGATGAAATAGGAAAACCTTATAAATATGATTACCTAGTAAAAGATGCTGAGAATGTAGAAACTATAAGTAAGATTGAAATGAAGACAAACTTTGAGATGCCAAACCGCAGTTACTGAACAACTAGAAAACAATGGCATGGCTGCCTGCAGTAATCCTCCCTTTGATTAAACAATACCCTCTGCTTGCAGACAGGTCCAAGGGTCAGAGCAGACCCTACCAACCTAGCAGAGGGTCTAAAAAGCAGCTTTTAGAGTTTAAAATATAACACTGTATGGTAATGCAACAGTTCTCATAGGCTGTATGCAAATGTTATAAGATTTGTAGTTTGTTCTAAATTGGTTAATGAAAATTAGAATATTCAACACAGAAGATGATTTATTGTATTGTAAGCGACAAGCTCGCTCTCTTAGACCTTCGCTCTCAACTCTCTTAGTTCCTCGCTCTTAGCTGTTTTCGTATCTCTGACCTGCTCCGAGCTGCGTCTGGCAGCTCTCAGCAGGTCTCTTATATCAACGTTCTTTTACAATAAGCCTCATGCTCTACAACTCGACTTCAGAGATCTCTCGTCTGTCCCGGCCGTCTGAAACCGACCCTAAAACTCCACAATATTCCATACCATATGACATCAGCTCAGATATATAAGGGAGAGAGGAAGAGAGGAGGAGGCATTCAGGACTCGTCCATGTTTGCCTTCTGGAAGAACCATTACGCGTGCTGAAGCCCTGCTTCCCAGGAAGTGTCCGGAAATCGCTACTGATGGGAAGTAGAGATTGATTGTGTTTCCCCTCTGCTCTTGCGCATGCTACTATCTGATTGCTCGTTCTATTTTTTTCCCCCGCTGTAATAAAACTGCCTTATCTTACCCTGGCAGTTTTTCCATATTATTCTCTTCCCTCTCCCAGTGGGAGAGGGAGTGATAGAGTGACTGAGTGGGTACCTGGCACCTAGCCGGGGTCAATCCATGACAGTGTCTTTTGGCGCCTGAACGTGGGGCGAGATAAAGGCAGTTTTATATATACATATATATATATATATAGTATGCTCTAGTAATTACCAATAGCAGCTCTCAATTAGTAAACTCCTGCGTGGCTTACAGCCTTCGGCAGCCACACTGATTATCTTTGTTTTGCTAAGTTTGGGAACATGTTGAAATAAACAGTGACTGTGAATGAATATAACTCCTTCTCTCTGCCCTGGGTGAATTTGAGTATGGATGATCTTTTAGTGCAGGCTCCCGTGATTATTGCCAACCCTTACATAAGCTTCCTGATATTATTAATAATATTAGCCAACACCATGGTTACCTTATGGAATTCATGGAAATTGTCATCTCCCTGGTACAGAAGGAAACAACCCTCGGGTGAGGAGCTCTTAAAATCTGCCCTGACGTACCCAGTTCCTGGGTGGAAAGGCATATGGAGGGATTTGGGCAGGTTCCTAGGGCAGTTATCACCTCCCATTGCCTGGGAGTTTACTCCTGAAGAGGTAAATAACCCTAAAAATCTGGCCAGTCGACTGACAGAAGGGTGCCTCGTTTACTCCCAGGAATGTGAGCAGCATCTTGCCCTGTATTGGGGGTCGGCCTGGTCCTACCGGGCCTCTGTTCAATACTCTCAGAGGACTGTAGTTGAGGCAGGAACTCAAACTATGTCTGAAGACACTATAGCTGAGACAGGGACACAAACTACAACTGTGGCTGAGGCAGGGATTCAAACCATAACAACTATGTCTGAGTTCGGAACCCAAAACACAGCAACTACAGTAATTGCCCCAGTAGTGAAACAAAAAAAATGGACAAGGCAAGTTTCAGGCCCAACCGCTGATTAGTAAGAGAAGAAGAAGAAGAGGAAGAAGATGAGGTGGGGCCAGATCAAGAGGCAGGTCCCTCAGCAAAGGAATCGGAGTGAGGCAGGTTAAACAGGAAACCAAAGTTACTCGGTCCCTGACCCCATCAGAACTTCGAGACTTGCGAAAGGATTACAGCTGCCAATCAGGTGAGAGGATCCCTGCATGGCTGCTGCGATGCTGGGATAATGGGGCCGATAGTCAGCAGTTAGAAGGTCATGAAGCCCAACAGCTGGGATCCCTTGCTAAGGATTGGGAAATTGAAAGAGGACTTGCAAAGGAAGGAGCAATTTGTAGCCTCTGGAGATGGCTTCTCTCAAGCGTGAAGGCAAGATATCCTTTTAAAGAAAGATCTTGTGAAGTCCCCAGGGAAGTGGACCAATGTGGATGAAGGTATCCAATACGTGAGAGAATTAGCAGTGCTGGAAATTGTCTATAATGATCTAAAGGATGATAGTGTCACCATAGATCCAGAGGATGTCCCTTGTACACTTGCCATGTGGAGGAAGGTGGTTGAAGGCACCCCGACATCATATTCCAGCAGCTTGGTAGCACTTTATTATCCGCAAATGGATACACCAACTGTAGAGGTGGCGTCCTTCTTGCTCCAAAATGTAGAAGAAACTCTGGGTACTCCCTCATCCCTGTGAGCCACCACCCCAACTTTCAGAGGCAGCCCAAGAGATTGCTCCTCTCCAACCCCCGTCAGAGGGAAGGGAAGCCCCAAGAACAGGCCATGTAACAAGCTCTGGTTTTTTTTGCGTGAGCATGGAGAGGACATGAGGAAATGGGATGGTGAACCCACCTCTAAGCTGAGCGCCCGGGTCCGAGAACTGAGGGGGAAGAGACCTGTTAAGAAGGGGCCGCCCAAGAAGACTGTCCATGTAGTCACCACAGAGAGACCAGAAGACAATCAGCGATTTCCCAGATGTAAGAAAACTAAAACTGTTTCCTACAGTCCTGAGGAGGGAACTTCTGATTTGGCATCACAAAGGTCAGACAGTGAATACTCTGACCAGGAACAGGAATAGAGGGTCCCTGCCTCCAGCCAGGAGGAGGAAAGGGATGACCGGGTATACTGGACTGTGTGGATTTGATGGCCTGGCACATCAGATCCACAGAAGTACAAAGCTTTAGTGGACACCGGTGCACAGTGTACACTAATGCCATCGAGGCACAAGAGTGCAGAAGCCATCTGGATCTCTGGAGTGACAGGGGGATGCCAAGAGTTGTCGGTAGTAAAAGCTGAGGTGAGCTTAAGAGGGGACAGATGGCAAAGGCACCCCATTGTGACTGGCCCAGAGGCCCCTTGTAGCCTTGGCATCGACTACCTCAGGAGAGGGTATTTTAAGGATCCAAAAGAATATTGATGGGCCTTTGGCGTAGCTGCAGTGAATACAGAGAAGATCAAGCAGTTATGCATCCTGCCTGGCCTCACAGAAGATCCCTTCATCGTAGGATTGCTGCAGGTGGAAGATCAACAAGTACCGATTGCTACCAGGACAGTGCACCGGAGGCAGTATCGTACCAACCGAGACTCCGTGACTCCTATCCATGAACTGATTTGTCAACTGGAGAGCCAAAGAGTTATCAGCAGGACCCGCTCACCCTTTAACAGCCCCATATGGCCAGCGTGGAAGTCAAATGGGGAATGGCGGCTGACAGCAGACTATTGGGGCCTGAATGAAGTCACACCACCTCTAAGTGCTGCCGTACCAGACATGTTAGACCTCCAATATGAGCTAGAGTCAAAAGCAGCCAAATGGTATGCCAAGATTGACATAGCTAATGCATTTTTCTCAATCCCTCTGGTGGCAGAGTGCAGGCCACAATTTGCTTTCACTTGGAGGGGTGTCCAGTACACCTGGAACCGACTGCACCAGGGGTGGAGACACAGCCCCACCATCTGCCATGGCCTGATCCAGGCTGCCTTGGAACAGGGTGGAGCTCCGGAACACCTGCAATATATTGATGATATCATTGTGTGGCATGATACAGCAGGAGAAGTTTTTGAAAAAGGGAAGAAAATAATCCAAATTCTTCTGAAAGCTGGTCTTGCCATAAAACAAAGTAAGGTGAAGGGACCTGCACAGGTGATCCAGTTCCTGGGAATAAAATGGCAGGATGGGCACCGTCATGTGCCTACAGAGGTGGTTGACAAAATTGCAAATATGTCTCCACCAGCTAATAAGAAGGAAACACAAGCTTTCCTGGGCCTTGTAGGATTCTGGAGAATGCACATTCCAGGCTATAGTCAACTTGTGGGCCCCCTCTATCGAGTGACCCGGAAGAAGAATGACTTCAAGTGGGGCCCTGAGCAACAACAGGCCTTTGAGCAAATCAAACAGGAAATAGCTCGTGCGGTGGCTCTTGGGCCTGTTTGGACAGGACCAGATGTGCAAAATATACTCTACACTGCATCTGGGGAGCAGGGCCTCACCTGGAGCCTCTGGCAGAGGACCGCAGGAGAAACCCGAGGTCGGCCATTAGGATTCTGGAGCAGGAGTTATCGAGGATCTGAAGCCCACTATACTCCAACTGAAAAAGAAATACTAGCAGCTTATGAGGGGGTTCGAGTTGCCTCAGAAGTTGTTGGGACAGAAGCATGTCTCCTCTTGGCGCCACAATTGCCCATCCTACACTGGATGTTCAAAGGAAACATTCCCTCCATGCATCATGCAACCAGTGCTACATGGAGTAAGTGGGTGGCCTTAATTACACAACGAGCCCGAATGGGAAAACCCAGCTTCCCAGGAATCCTAGAAGAGATTTTGACTTGGCCAGAAGCCAGAGATTTTGGAGCACTGTCTGAGAAGGTGACTCGTGCACAAGAAGCACCACCATATAACGAGTTTCCAGAAAATGAAAGAAAATATGCTTTATTTACTGATGGATCCTGCCGAGTGATAGGAAACCATCGGAGGTGGAAAGCTGCTGTGTGGAATCCCACACTACAAGCCACTGAGACTGCTGAAGGGGAAGGTGAATCAAGCCAGGTTGCAGAGGTGAAAGCCATCCAACTAGCCCTAGAGATTGCTGAGAGAGAAAAGTGGCCCATACTCTATCTCTATACTGACTCCTGGATGGTGGCTAATGCCCTATGGGGATGGCTGCAGCAGTGGAAGAAAACCAACTGCCAGCACAGGGGAAAACCCATCTGGGCTGCTGCATTATGGCAGGACATTGCTGCACGGGTAGAAAACATGACTCTGAAAGTACGCCATGTAGATGCCCATGTGCCCAGAAGTCATGCAACAGAGGAGCATTAAAACAATGAATGGGTAGATAAGGCCACCAAAATTGGAATAGCTCAGGTGGACCTAGATTGGGAGAGAAAGGGTGAGCTATTTATAGCCCGATGGGCCCACAAAACATCAGGGCATCTTGGAAGGGATGCAACATACAGATGGGCTCATGATCGAGGGGTGGATCTGACCATGGAGGCCATCACACAGGTTATTCATCAATGTGAAACATGCGCTGCCATCAAGCGAGCCACACGAGTGAAGCCTCTTTGGAGTGAGGGGCAGTGGCTGGGGTTCCAGTATGGTGAAGCATGGCAAATTGATTACATTGGGCCATTGCCACAAAAACGCCAAGGCAAGAGTTACATCCTCACCATGGTGGAGGCCACAACTGGCTGGCTGGAAACGTACCCAGTAAACCACGCCACGGCTCGGAACACAATTTCAGGTCTTGAAAGACACATTTTGTGGCGACATGGAACCCTAGATAGAATTGAGTCAGACAATGGGACTCATTTTTGAAATAATCTTATTAACTCCTGGGCAAAGAGGCATGGCATTAAGTGGATATATCATATTCCTTATCACTCACAGGCCTCTGGGAAGATTGAAAGATATAATGGACTGTCGCACTGTCGGACACGACAGAAACACGCAGACTTCAGAGCAGCCATCAGGACCTCCAGGCAGGACCAGAAGAGTGGACGTGCCTTTCTTTATTCTCTCATTTTTATATCTTCCTTAAGACAATCATGGATTGGTCAATAAGGTTACCACCTCTACAATTCTACAGGATAATGACACAGTCTATTATCTTTCTCCACCTTAGGAGAAAGGAATGAAAACAATTTAGAAGTTCAAAACAATCTAGGCCGGTTCCGAAAAAAAGGACTCTGTTTATAGAAAATACATGAGAAATTCTACTACCGAAGTAAAAACATAGAACACTGTAAAAACCAGGGTGACAATGGACTGTTAAAAACTATGCTACGGGCACTAGGTAATGGGACATGGAAGCATTGGGATGTGAATTTGGCAGAAGCCACTTGACTAGTCAGTACTAGGGGATCTGTTAACCACTCTCGTCCCGCCCAAACTAAACCCTTAGACACTGTGGAGGGAGACAAGGTTCCTGCACTACACATAGGAAAGTGTCTGGGGAAGTCAGCGTGGGTTGCTCCCCCATTAGTGGGATTGTCTTTGCCCAAGGACCTGGGTGCACTTGGTGCGTAATGCAGGAGGATGGGGAGACCCAATGTGTACCTCAAGGTGATTTAACCTTGGGGTAAGAATAATCTATGTTGGAAGTTGTATGTTGCAGGATGTAAGTAGCAGAAGGGAAACGAGCTGACGAAGAACGAATTTCGGCGAGGAGCA
The DNA here is from genome assembly GCA_034509425.1 of Eopsaltria australis. Taxonomy (NCBI): domain Eukaryota; kingdom Metazoa; phylum Chordata; class Aves; order Passeriformes; family Petroicidae; genus Eopsaltria; species Eopsaltria australis. The sequence continues at coordinate 10,534 of JAVTVJ010001854.1, forward strand.
AGAAAAAGGCCACAATGAACAGGGATGGTGCCAGTACTCGACCATCAAGTTTACTATTCCTCCTGTCCTGACCCCACGTTCTGCTGGAAATGAAGACCACCTGGAAGGATGTGAAAGGACAGGAGATAGTAGTTAATGTTATGGGGATGGTTTAAGGATGTAGCTTAAATTGCATGTGTGAGTAGGAATGGATTATATAGGATTTCTGAGCATGACGCAAATTGTATGGAATACGGGGTGGAGATTGTATTGGGTCTGACTGGGGAAAAGCTCACAGCCCTTACAGTGCTGTGCTTTGTGTTGGTAGCTGGCGTTGATAACAGACCAGTGTTTTGGCTACTGCCAAGCAGTGCTGTCCCTCTGACATTCCCTCCCCCACTGAAGGGGATGGGGGGGGCAAGATCCTGGGAGGGGACACCAGCAGGACAGCTGACCCCAGTCAGCCAAAGGGATATTCCATACCATATGACATCAGCTCAGATATATAAGGGAGAGAGGAAGAGAGGAGGAGGGATTCAGGAGTCGTCCATGTTTGCCTTCTTGAACAACCATTATGTGTGCTGAAGTCCTGCTTCCCAGAATGTGTCCAGACATCACTACTGATGGGAGGTGGAGATTGATTTTGTTTCCCCTCTGCTCTTGCGCACGCTACTCTCTGATTGCTTGTTCCATTTTTTTTTTTCCCGCTGTAATAAAACTGCCTTATCTTACCCTGGCAGTTTTTCGATATTATTCTCTCCCCTCTCCCAGTGGGAGAGGGAGTGATAGAGTGACTGAGTGGGTACCTGGCACCTAGCCGGGGTCAACCCACGACATCTGTTATCAACACCAGCTACCAATACAAAGTACAGCTCTGTAAGGGCTGTGAGCTTTACCCCAGTCAGACCCAATACAGCTGGCCTATCATTTAAAATCGCAGGCGTTTCAGAACAGGCTTAACCTGAAGTGGTGTGTGGGGACGATGGACCTTTCCAAAGTGTCCCTCGTGGAGTCGCTCTGGCAGTGCCTTGCTAGCACCTATGCAAACTCACAGTCCAACCCTGCAGGTGGACGCAGGCAGCCACCCACACAGTCTGGAGCTTCCCTGGAGATGAAGAGGCAGGAGGGGTCCTTTGCTTGCAATTCCAGGGAGTTTATTGGATTTGCACCACGGCTAGAGAACAAACACCCTCGAAGGGGGGCAGAGGCAAAAGAACCCAGAACAATCGCGAGCTCATGGCTTTACACTGAGGAGTATGTGGGGCTGGCAGAGCATCATTAACCAATAATCTGAGGGCTAGGGGGTGGAGACAGGATTGAATGACATAACAGGGGCCAATGGGAGAGGGGAGGGGAGGGGAGGGGAGGGGAGGGGAGGGGAGAGAGAACTAGGGGCCAGTGGGGTACTGAGGAAAGGAGAACTTTCTGGCACAGTTCTGTGGGGAGAAACCATTTAAAAAACATAGGGGGAATGTGGACTCAGCCACTGCAACATCTCCCCCTTATTTATTGTAAAAGATGACTTCTCCCACTTGAAGCTAACCAAGGCAGGAACCCTTCTTCCACTTTCTTTGGGTGGGAAAAAGGTGTTTTGAACAAATATATCTTAACAGTGAGGGTCCAGGATTGTGGCAACACTTTCAGTAACGAGAAAACAACAAAACAACCAGAGACACCCGCAAAACTTCCAAAAGGAGGCATCATCTCCCCCAAGTCCTCTAAGTCCCAACAAGTCCCAAGTTTCTCTGGCAGTGCTGGATGCGGTGGGTCTTTCTGTGATTTCCACCAGGGCTAGTTCTGTTGCCCAGCACTGTCTGGTCCGTCTATCAGCCAGAGAACCCAAAGCCACAGATGCACCTCTATGTACTTGCTCGAATTAGGGATGTCTAGAAGAAGTGTCTTGGTTTGAAGGACAGGTGTCTGTTAAGGAAGGCAGGAGCCTCCCTTGGAATGGGAAACTGTAACTCTTCTCTCTCCGAATTATTATAAATTTGAAATCAAGAGGCTCTCAGGCAAAGATATGGGAATAGGAATAACAGTTCTTTACTAATATCTAAAACAAGGATAACAAATAACAACAACTATAGCGTTAACTAACAAACAGAACCAGAAACCCAGTGGCAGCCGGCTCGGCTTCAGGCACCTTTTCCCTTTGGTGCAGTTCCAGTCACAGCCTGCAGGGGCGCTCTGGGTGTGGTGATTCCCCGGTGGCTGCAGGGGGCGCTCTGGGTGTGATGATTCTGCAGTGGCTGCAGGGGGCGCTCCGGCGTGAGCTCAGGTAGCACACGGCAATGGCATCTGCCCGAGGCACAGAGGGATGGAGGAGAGCCCTTGCTCCACAGACCCTCGGGGGCAGCTGGTGTCGGTGCCACAGCAGGATTCCCGGACACAGGGAGCTGGGACGCTGAGAGGTCTTGACGTGCAGGGGAAAAACCCCGCTACAATGTAGCAGAGAAAACTCGGAGCAGGCTGGTGGCAGGCAGGTCGGCTCCCGATGGTGCAGAGGGCAGAGACTCACAGCAGACAGACTGGCAGCTCCGTGCTGGCTTCTCAGGGGGCCGTGGGTTCAACAGACAGCAGCTCCGACCGTCCAGCTCCGAGGGTCCCGAGCAAGAGAGAGTGACCTCCCCCCCGCCCTTGCTTTTCAGTCTCTCCAAATCTCGCGTTGTCAAGCCCTGCTTCCATGAGGGGCAATTCTACCCCACCCTGCCAAGGAGAAAGGCCCTAGCCTTGTACTTTGTTTCTCTTAAGTACCCAGTCATTTGTGTCTTAGCAACCCATGGGAGAAAAATTCCTGAGGAAAAGAACTAAATCCAACCTTCAACATTCTCCACCCCGAATTTTTTTCCCATGCAAACACCTTACATCAAATTTAAACTTTCGAGGTATATACATACATGCAGATACAGGTACAAGCATGGTGTCATAAGTAGTTCACCCTAAAACAAGATCTCTTTGAGGTATGCATCGGGTCTCTCCATCTCTTTGCATCACCCACCAGGTGTAGCCCGGTCCCTGAGCAAAGACAACTCCCCGGATGGGATCGTCTTTACTTGAGGCAGAGTTTACGCAAACAGTCTTTCCCAGCGTACCTCTCATGTGTACTACTGGAACTTTATCTCTATCTGTTTTTCACAAGGGGTCAGAGTGGGCAGGCCCGGCCCGGTTGGAAGAGCCTCGGGTGTTCACTAACCATGTGGCCTTTGCCAAATTAGTCTCTCAGTTTTTGAACGCCCCCCCACCCAGTGCTTTCAAGGTGGTTTTGAGCAGGCCATTGTACTGTTCAACTTTCCCAGCTGCTGGTGCATGATAAGGGATATGGTACACCTACTCGATGCCATGTTCTCTAGCCCAGGTGTTTATAAGGCTATTTTTGAAATGAGTCCCATTGTCAGATTCAATTCTCTTAGGGGTACCATGTCTCCACAGAACCTGTTTTTCGAGGCTCAGGATGGTGTTCCGGGCAGTGGCATGAGGCACAGGGTAGGTCTCCAGCCATCCTGTGGTGGCTTCTACCATTGTGAGAATGTAGCGCTTGCCTTGGCAGGTCTGGGGTAGTGTGATGTAATCAATCTGCCAAGCCTCTCCATACTTATATTTGGACCACCGTCCACCATACCATAGAGGCTTTACCCGCTTGGCTTGTTTGATCACGGCGCACGTCTCACAATCATGGATCACCTGGGAGATACTGTCTATGGTTAGGTCCACCCCTCGGTCTCGTGCTCACTTATAAGTGGCATCTCTGCCCTGGTGGCCTGAGGCATCATGGGCCCATCGGGCTAGGAACAACTCCCCCTTGTGTTGCTAGTCTAAATCTATCTGTGCTACCTGTATCTTTGCGGCGTGATCTACCTGCTTGTTGTTCTGGTGTTCTTCGTTAGCTCGGCTCTTAGGGACATGGGCGTCTACATGGCGGACCTTTACAGGTAGCTTCTCTACTCGAGTGGCAATGTCTTTCCATTCATCAGCTGCCCAGACTGGCTTTCCTCTTCGCTGCCAGTTGGCCTTTTTCCACCTTTTCAGCCAACTCCATAGAGCATTGGCTGCCATCCACGAATCGGTGTAGAGATAGAGCTTTGGCCACTTCTCTCTCTCAGCAATGTCCAGGGTCAGCTGAACAGCTTTGAGTTCAGCAAATTGGCTTGACCCACTTTCTCCTTCAGTGGCTTCTGCAACCTGTCGTGTGGGGCTCCACACTGCTGCTTTCTACTTCCGGTTCATCCCTATGATACGACAGGAACCATCAGTGAAAAGGGCGTAGCACTTTTCTTCATCTAGCAGTTGATTATATGGTGGAGCCTCCTCAGCCTGGGTCACTTGTTCTTGTTCTTCTTCATCAGTGAGACCAAAGCTCTCACCTTCTGGCCAGATCGTAATTATTTCTAGGATCCCAGGGCGGTTCGAATTTCCAATGCGGGCGTGCTGTGTGATAAGTGCGATCCACTTACTCCATGTGGCATCGGTGGCATGGTGGGTAGAGGGAGCCTTTCCTTTTAACATCCACCCCAGCACTGGTAGTCGGGGTGCCAGGAGGAGTTGTGCTTCAGTGCCAATTACCTCCGAGGCGGCTTGAACTCCTTCATAGGCGGTCAAGATTTCCTTCTCTGTGGGGGTGTAGTTGGCTTCAGACCCTCTGTAACTCCGGCTCCAGAATCTCAGCGGTCGGCCTCGAGTCTCTCCAGGCACCTTCTGCCAAAGGCTCCAGGACAAGCCCTTGTTCCTGGCTGCAGAGTAAAGCACATTCCTCACCTCTGGTCCCGTCTTTACTGGGACAAGCGCTACTGCGTGAGTAATCTCTTGCTTGATCTGGGCAAACGCTTGTTGCTGTTCAGGGCCCCAGTGAAAATCGTTCTTCTTGCAGGTCACCAGGTAGAGAGGGCTCACAATCTGGCTGTACTCTGGAATGTGCATGCTCTAAAAGCCTATGGCCCCTAGGAAAGCTTGAGTTTCCTTTTTGTTAGTTGGCAGAGACATCGCAGTGATCTTATTGATGACCTCCGTGGGAATCTGGCGCCGTCCATCTTGCCATTTTACCCCCAAGAACTGGATCTCTCGAGCAGGTCCCTTGACTTTGCTTTTCTTGATGGCAAAACCGGCTTCCAGGAGGATCATGATGATCCTCTCTCCTTTCTCAAATACTTCTGCTGCCGTGTTCCCCCACACAATGATGTCATCGATGTATTGGAGATGCTCTGGAGCCTCACCCTTTTCCAGTGCAGCCTGGATCAGTCCATGGCAGATCGTGGGGCTGTGCCTCCACCTCTGGAGTAACCGATTCCAGGTATATTGCACACCCCTCCAGGTGAAGGCGAACTGAGGCCTGCACTCCGCTGCCAGAGGGATGGAGAAGAACACATTGGCAATGTCAATGGTGGCATACCATTTTGCTGCCTTGGACTCCAGCTCGTACTGGAGCTCCAGCATGTCTGGCACGGCAGCACTCAATGGTGGAGTCGCTTCATTCAAGCTACGATAGTCCACAGTCAATCTCCATTCCCCGTCAGACTTGCGCACAGGCCAGATGGGGCTGTTGAAGGGTGAGTGGGCTTTACTGACCACTCCTTGGCTTTCCAGGTTGCGGATCATCTTGTGGATGGGGATCACGGCGTCTCGATTTGTCCGGTACTGTCGGCGGTGCGCTGTCGAGGTGGCAATTGGTACTTGTTGCTCTTTTACTCTCAGGAGTCTCACTGCATTTGGATTTTCCGATAGTCCAGGCAAGGTGTTCAGTTGCCTGATGCCCTCTGTTTCCACAGCCGCTATTCCGAAAGCCCACCTGAGTCCCTTTGAGTCTTTGTAATAGCCATTCCAGAGGAAGTCTATGCCCAGAATACATGGGGCCTCTGGACCAGTCAATGTGGGGTGTTTCTGCCACTCCTTCCCGGTCCGGCTCACCTCGGCTTCCAACAAAGTTAATTGCTGCAATCCCCCTGTCACCCCGGCAATAGAAACAGGTTCTGCCCCCACATGTCTTGATGGAATTAAGGTACACTGCGCACCAGTATCAACTAACGCTTCATATTTTTGCGGTTCTGATGTGCCAGGCCATCGGATCCACACTGTCCAAAAGACCCAGTTTCCCCGTGCCTCTTCCTGGCTAGAGGCAGGGCCCCTCTAGTCCTGGTTATCATTTCTTTCTTGGGCGTACATGGTAGAGGTCCCCTCGAGGGGATCTAAGAGATCGTCCTCCCTTCTGTAATATCTGGCATCTCGGTCACGGGAGGCTGAGGCTACCTTCACTTTAGTAGACCCCCCGCCTCGGTTAGTATTTCCCTCCTTGAGTTGCTGTACCCGTGCTGCCAAGGTAGCAGTGGGTTTCCTATCTCACTTCCTCATGTCTTCCCCGTGGTCACACAGGAAGAACCACAGCTCAGATCGTGGGGTATACCCTCTCTCCCTGGCTGGGGGGCGCTGGGCTCTGACTTTGGGGCTTGTGACTCGCACTGGTGCTGCACTCATCAACCTCATCTCCTCCCTCACCTCCCTCATCATCTCCTCTCTGAGGTCTTTGACCACAGCAGAGACCTGAGCCTGCATTGGGCCACTGATCATACTATCATAATTCCTGAGTTTGGTGGCTATGGAGTCCACTGTCTCTCGGTTGTCATCAGCATTAATTGTTGCAATGAAGATGGTGTATTGGGAGGGCCCTAGCTTTGCCAGATTCCACAACATTTGCCCTGTACACTTGACCTTGTCAGGGTCATTATCATGTTGTCCATCCCTCCCAAAGAGTACCTCTAATACTGCCACCTCCCGCAGCTGTTGGATTCCCTCCTCAAGGGTTTTCCATGGTCTTCTTTGATGATACTCCTGCATTCTCTCCCTGTTGGCAAACCTCTCTCTTACACTTATTAAAAGCCGTTCCCAGAGAGACAGGGGCCTGTCGTCTCTTCCAAATACCTGATCCACCCCCGAGTCCTGGGACAAGGGTCCCATCTGCCTTGCCTCAACACTATCCAGCTGCACGCTCATACCCATAAGGTCCCAGACCCGAAGTAACCAGGTTGTAAAAGGCTCACGACCCCGTCGCACAATGTCTTTTCGTAGATTACGGAGACTGTCATACCCCAGGGACTCGGTAGTGATTTCAATCCTTGGCCTCCCTACTGGTTGAGAGGGTCCTGCTTCCCCATCATCACTCACTGGCTGCTCTGGTTTGACCTTAGTCTTCTTCTTTTGCACAGGGGCAACTGCTGCTGGCTGTGGCTGCCCTTCTGGTCTGACTGGAGTCTGAGCAGTTGTAACATCCCTGGGTTCCTCTGCTAGCCTATTAGTGTCTCCCTATTTGGGGTAGGGGGAGGGTTTCCCACCAGCTGGGCAAGTGTATTCCTTCAGCACTTGGCCCATCTCGCATATCTCCTTCACCAGGGCCCCCACCCAATCCGGGTGGTTTGTTTCTGAGGTGGGTTGTGGGGCCGGGTCAGACTCTGTAGCAACATCCCTAGTGTCTGGGGCCATGTCAGGTTCTGGGATGGTGTCCCTAGTTTCTGGGGCCGTGTCAGGTTCTGTGGCTGCATCCCTAGTCTCTGGGACCATGTCAGGTTCTGTGGCAACATCCCTAGTCTCTGGGGCCGTGTCAGGTTCTGTGGCAGCATCCCTAGTTTCCGGGGCCAGGTCAGTTTCTGTGGCAGCATCCCTAGTCTCTGGGGCCATGTCAGGTTCTGTGGCAACATCCCTAGTCTCTGGGGCCCTGTCAGGTTCTGTGGCAGCATCCCTAGTTTCCGGGGCCAGGTCAGTTTCTGTGGCAGCATCCCTAGTCTTTGGGGCCATGTCAGGTTCTGGGGCCCCATCCCTATTGTCTGGGGTAGATGTCAGAGTGGCTATCCAAGTCAGACCCCTCTTATCCCTGAATGCTAAATAGAGCAGGCCTATCAGCAACACCAGCCGCTGTATGGTATCATTAGCA
>JAVTVJ010001855.1:0-37049 GCA_034509425.1 Eopsaltria australis
CTCTGTGAGAGAATTGAACTGTGATAATTCCGCTATGCGGAATCTCCTAAAATGGACTTGAGACTGTAGATTAACCCTGAGAGCGAGAGTGGCCTTTCAAATACCCGGCTGAGAGACAATTAAAAAGGGCGCTGTGAGACATGTTCAGTGATAACCGGACAGCCGCCCCCGAGACTGTGAAAACAGCTTTGCAATCGGACTCGCTTCTACAATCCGTCAGGGAAAAGGGACAGAAAAGTGATGAAAGTGATGTACTGGAAAAATTTCTACATGTTTAAAAGGTTAGAGAGCTCGACCCGCGAGCCTCCAACGGCGCCCCCCCATGCCACATCCCCCAGAATTGGGGGGAGATGGCCAGAAGGAGCAAATTGCTGCCTGGGAACAGTGGCTGGACATCAGAGAACAGAGCCTCCAGCTCCTGACCATCATGGCTGACTGAATCCTTCTCGCTTTTCTGTTTATTCATCTCTAGCTGAATCCGAGGAAGTTACTGCTCCTCAAAGTCGTTGAGAACTTTCAGGACCTCTCCTTTTTTCTTCTTTAGCTGCAGATGCATCTCCTAGAACACTGCTTCCAGAGTTCCAGGGAAAGGTGTCTGCCCGCCCCCGCAGCAGTTTTGGATTTCTCCTCGCAGCGGTTTCGGATTTCTCCCCGCGGCCGCTGCAGTAAGCAGCGGCTCCTGCCCGGCGGCCCCTGCCCTCCGCTCCTGCCCTCGGCTCCGGCGGCATCTCAGTGCGCCGGGGGTGGGAGGCTGTGGAGCCGGCAGCGGTGGTGACACGGCGCGGCAACAGCCACGGCTTTTCTGTGCGCCGGGCGGGCAGCGAGGAACCTCTTTTCCCAGCATCGACTAAGTAACAACAGTTTTCCCTAGCCACAGGGACCGCGCGCAGCTCGCTTGCTGGCACCGGAAAACGGGAAGGAGAGCGCGGCCGCCCGCCGTGCTCCAACAGTACCGGCCCAGCACTGCGCCTGCGCCCTCGACCGCTGGTGCTCCTGAGTCAACCCCTGGGTGCACTTTTAATAGGTCGTTTTTTCTGCAAGTATCAAAGACTGTTCATATTGTCTCGTATACTTGCTGCTGATTTTACTGGTGGAATTTGTGTTAACAAGAAGAAATCTGGGAAATCTAGGTTGCTACAAGACTTGCACTTAGTCAGTGCAAAAAGAAAAAGGGGGAGAAAGGGAGGACGGAGAGAGTGAGAGTGCTGGAGTGACTGTTTACAAGCATCCAGCCCACAGCAACAATTCAGCAAAAACAAAGGATTGAAAACGTGGCAGAACTGATCCAGAGGGGACGCAGCAGAATTGTACACCTAACAGGCCGGTGCCAAAGCGCAGCCGAGGCCGAGCAGAATAAGGAAGTTTGGGCGAAATGTAAACTGATTAATAAGCTAGAAGAAACATTTGAATAAATAACATGTGCAAACTTGCAGACTATATATTAGGAAATGTTTAAGTCAGATTTTCCTTGAAGGACTCTTGAGAGTTAAAGTTAAGTAGTGTATCTTTTATCAAAAAAAAAAAAAAAAAAAAAATGTAAAAGTAAGACAAGAAGATTGCTTGTTGGAGCAAAACTGAGCAGTTTGTTTCTTATAGTGATAGTATTAGAATAAGATTTCAAATATTTCTGTCTTGATTTTTTTTCATTCTGCAAAATCCTGCATGTTTTAGAGTGGTAAGCCTTAGTAGCAGAATTTGTCAGGAAATGTATACCTTTGTATTGTTTGTTAATTAATGATGGGAATTGTCTTGCTAGATAGAAATGAATGACTGGAATTGTAATCTGTTCTTACTGTTTTTCCTGTTTTACTTTGTTTCAATGAGTGTTTGAGTTTTATACCTACAGCTGAACTTAGAAGTACAGTGATCTCGGAGAAGATGGAGCAAAGAAAGGATGGATCTGTGTGCTTGCAGCTTGCAACACTGTTTTCAAACATATCCCAAGCGATCACCCCTGGTGTATTAGTACTTATAAATATATTGTTAAAGTTTAAATGCTATTAGGTTTGTTAAGTTCTGTTACAGTTAAGTATTACAACTAGATTTTATAAGAGTTAACTACAACTATACATAGCTATGTGTGTTATAGCAAGGATTAGGTTCTGTTAAGATTACGTACGTAAACTCATGCATATGCAATCTTTTAATTATCATGTTCATGGTACCATGGTCTTTTTAGTCAAAAGTAGTTGACAACATCTGTTATTTTACAGTCTGCACAACCTGTGTTATGTTTGTGTAACTGTCTCTATTATTTGCTCAGATTTAAGTAACCTTCTTAGTTGTTGTTTCTAACAGTTTTCTCATAAGATCTGTGCTAGGGAAATCCCTCCAGTTAGAGCCCTGGCCCTGGCCAAGCCTTGACTCTCCCTGGTCGGACATCTACCAATGGACCCAGGTGTTTCTGCATCCAAATCGTATTTAAGTCGGGTTTGACTTAATAATTGGAATTTATATCAGCTGTATCCTTTTTGGGGTGGACCTGGAGACCCTATCTGGAAGGGCTTTCCATGTCTTCACTGAAACAAGGCAGCTGTTGCAGACCCTGGATGTTAGCATAGTATTCCAGAATTCAGTAAGGTATTACCCTGATTAACAGCCTTCAGAGACAAAGCAATTGAAGCTAATTTGCTGAACTATTGGGTAATGAAAAAATCACAAGATTCACCTTAGAATGTTTAGCACATAGTATTAGAAGTATTCTTATGTCTAGTTATGTGTGTTTCTTACTGCGCTACCTATGACAAATGGCTGGTAATGCCATAAACAAACTCATACTGATTAAAACAGAAAGGGGAATTGTAAGGTTGCAAGTATGTGTGTTAAATCACGAAAAAGATACAGATAATTGTACACTTAAAGTACGCCTTTAAGAGACTGGTTAACAAGCTTAAGTTTTAAAGACTGATTAGTGAACTTTGTAAAAATGGAATTGATAGTTTTAGTAATTATTATAATCATAAGTGTATTATTGCCATGTGTAGTTAAGTATTTGATGAATACAGTAAAGGTGTAAACCAGGCCTGGATTGCTCAAAGAAAAGAAGGGGGATATGTTGGGAAATGGCCATCTCTAAGTGAGCAATCCAGGCCCCTCAGATGAAAGCAAGGCCGGAGAAGCTCATGGTACCTTTCACCAAAATGCGAAGGGACTTTTTCGCCAGTTTAAGATAACAATGCAGGAAGCAAAAGGCATTGTAAGAGCCTGCCCCGGCTGTAGCCGCCATGGCCCAGGGCTGGGCTTGGTGTGGGTCCCCGGGGCTTGGGCCCGTGTGAACTCTAGCCTTTCAGTGTATGGAGACACTCGTGTATGGTGCAATTATACCTCCCCCAACATTTCCCATTCTACTAATTAACCCTTGAAATTACCTAGTGGCATGTTTTTCATTTGTGGAGGTCGAGCCTGGCCAGGTATCCCCTCCAAAATAAAAGGGGGACCCTGTTCTCTTGGAAGGTTGACATTGCTGACCCCCAACACCTCGATGATTCTTAATAAGCTTCGACAGCACCATCTCAGGCGCTTGAAACGCTTTGTACACGGCTTTGCTGCTGATTGCAAATCTAATGTCGAGTTTTGGTCGCCTGCTGCTATTATTGCAGCCTCCTTCCTTGCTCCAGGAGTGGCCTCGGCTGGGGCCTTGGCCCAATTGAACAAACTAGGTTGTTGGCTCTCCAAACAAACAAACGCTACATCTAAAGCAATTTCAGATTTGTTGCTTGATGTGGATTCGGTGAGACACGCCACGTTGCAAAATAGAGCTGCAATAGACTTTTTATTGTTGGCACAAGGACATGGGTGTGAAGAATTTGAGGGAATGTGTTGCATGAATCTCTCTGATCATTCTAATTCAATACATGCACAATTAAAAACTTTGACTCAGCTCACCCAGCAATTGCAAGTGAGCAATGACTTAGGAATAGCTAAATGGTTGTCCTCATTGGGCATCACAGGTTGGATCCAAACCTTGTTATTTGAAGGCCTTCGGTTGTGTGTTGTTGTTATTGTGTTTATAATAATTGTTAAGATTGTGTATAGCTGTTTAATGAAACAAGTAACCAAAGTGACCCACAATGTTTTGCTTGCAAAAGAGGAACAGGGAGGAATTGTTGAAAAATGGCTCCATGACCAGGGCCATGGGTCGCTAGAGGGCTTGTGCAAAGAAGACCCAGTTTAACTGGGAAAAGACTGAAGTAGATAATAAGAGTAACATTGCCTTTAAGAAATTGATTGAGTGATATAAGTTTTAAAAATGAATGATGAATGAAGTTTATTAAGATAAGATTGATAGTTTTAATAGTTATTACAATCATAAGAGTAAAAGTGCCATAAGTTCAGTTAAGTTTAAGTGTTGCTAAATTTAAGTGATGTTAGGTTAAAGTTTATTGATTTTAAATTCTGTTAAGCCCTCTTAAGGTTAGGTTCTGTTAAATCTAAGTTCTGCTAAATATAAGTGTTAAGTTCAAATGAAGTGTTAAGGACTGTTAAGGTTAAGTGCTGTTAAGTTTCATTTCTGTTAAGTTTAAGTGTCAATAAGTTTATAGTGTTAAGTATTTGATAAGTAATAGAAAAAGTGTAAACATGGTCTGGATTGCTCAAAGAAAAGAAGGGGGATATGTTGGGAAATGGCCATTTCTGGCTGCACAGACATAAGGTATAAGTGAGCAATCCAGACTCCATAGACAAGTGTTAGGCCTCTGCTCAAGGCTGTTCTCAAAACAACTGTGGGAAAGGGAGACATGAGAGCTGTAAACAAGGTGCAGGTGTCTAGAGATTAGCTTGGCAGAAGAAACTGTTGATGTTATTGCCTTCTGATACCAGTTTGTGTGTTAATTAGATTAGAGAAAGATCCCGTGTGAAACTTCTGTAAGTGAATAATATTTTGAGCACGTAAGGTAGTATAAGTATGTGCACTGTCTGACAATAAACGAGCTTGATTTATGAATCACATTGGATCGTCGTCTTGCTCCTCTCGCCGACAAATGGTAGCTAGCGCTTTGTGGGGTTGGTTGAATCGCTAGAGAAAGGCCAACTGGCAGCGCAGAGAGAAACCAATCTGGGCCGCTGCGATTTGGCAGGACATCGCTACCTATGTAGAGAGGCTGACTGTGAAAGTTCGACACGTAGATGCACATGTACCCAAGAGTTGGGCCAATGAAGAGCATCGTAACAACGAGCAGGTGGACCGAGCTGCCAAACTGAGAGTATCACAAGTGGATCTAAACTGGCAGCACAAGGGAGAATTATTTCTAGCTCGTTGGGCCCATGATGCCTCTGGTCATCAGAGACGAGATGCAATGTACCGATGGGCTCGTGACCGAGGGGTGGACTTGACCATAGACAGCATCCTACAAGTCATCCATGGCTGCGAGACCTGCGCTATGATCAAGCAAACCAAGCGAGTGAAGCCTCTGTGGTACGGTAGACGATGGTCGAAGTATAGGTATGGGGAAGCCTGGCGAATTGACTACATCACCCTTCCCCAAACCCACCAAGGCCAGCGCTACGTGCTGACCATGGTGGAAGCAACCACTAAATGGTTAGAGACCTATGCTGTGCCTCATGCTACCGCCCAAAACACCATCTTAGGCCTGGAAAAGCAAGTCTTGTGGAGACATGGCACCCCTGAGAGAACTGAGTCGGACAATGGGACCCATTTCAAGAATGGCCTTATAAACAGCTGGGCCAGAGAACATGGCATCGAGTAGATATATCATATCCCTTATCATGCACCAGCTGCCGAGAAAGTTCAACGATGCAACGGACTACTTAAGACCAACTCTGAAGGCACTTGGCAGGAGGACCTTCAAAAATTGGGAAGTGAACTTAGCAAAGGCCACCTAGATAGTCAACACATGAGGCTCCATCAATTGAGCTGGTCCTGCCCAGTCTGAACCCTTGCACACAGTAGACGGACATAGAGTCCCTGTGGTACACATGAGAAGTATTTTAAGGAAGACTATTTAGGTTAGTCCTACCTCAGACAAAGGCAAACCCATCCGCGGGGTTGTTTTTGCTCAAGAACCTGGTTACACTTGGTGAGTAATGCAGGAAGATGGGGAAACCCATTGTGTACCACAAGGAAACTTAATTTTAAGTGAGAACTGTGTGTAAAGTTTCATTGTATATGTATATATATATATAAAGAGGGTATTGGTTTAGGTATCACATAGATGGTGATAGAATAAGAGGTGGATAATGTCTTAGGTCACAATGGTATGTATTCTATCACCATCTTCATGGGATGTTGGGGCCGGGCGTGGCAGTGTTCCTGATGGCTGCAGAATGGTTTTCTAATAGGCCAGTCGTTGGGGCCGGATAGAGCACTTTACTCACCCCCAACATTGCAGATAGTGGCTCATCATCCCATTGTGAGATGCCCCGCCCAGGGGGAGGAACCAATGTATCCCGATCTGCATATAAACTGAGATTTGAAGCACCACAGGCAGCTTTTTCCACGGGATTCCCAGAGGAAGACTAGACCCTTCTACACCACCACTGGACCTTCAGAGGAGAACTACACCTTTCACAGGATCATTGCTTCAACAGAATCACATTTATCACTCCCAGAGAACTGCAACCACCTTCTAAGTAGACTACTACCAACACCCTGACCGACAGGGTGTCAGGTTGTATTCTGACTCTGTCAGTGTTTAGTTTGTATTATTACATTTTTCCTATTAAATTGTAGTTCTGACTTTGAGCCTCTCACTGATTTGCTTTGAAACTACCACACATTTCTTTCATTATAGCCAGTAATAAATAGCACCTCAAATGAAGTATCATATCCATATGGGGTATTGCATGTCAAGACAAACATGGACAAGGCGGATCAAATTTTAGAGCCAAACATCAGAAAAATAAGGAAAAAAAACTTGTGGGCAAAGTATGAAGGAGCTAGATTTGTTTAATATGGAGAAGTGACTAACTCAGGAGACATAGCTAAAATCTCAATTTTTAAAAAATATTTTTGGGAAAGGGAAGTAAATAAACAGTTCGCATGTTGCCTTTTCCCCCAGCCTGGAAAAGAAACTCGAGATCATTTTAGCAAGGAGGTAATATAAAAGGGGATCTTTATTTTGAAGGTCTTCAGGAGCAGTTATGGAAAGGTGTCCATAAAAGCCCACCCCCTCCAGGGGTGAGGACATATTTATAGCTTTTAGGAAATTAGCATAACTGATTAAAAGCACCAATAAGGAGAACAAGTGGTGTTCCCCCCAGGTCCAGCCCCCTCTTTGGAGCCTCCCTCTCAGCACTGGCTCTACTTTGTTTATGAAAATGCACCTCAGAGTTGGTCTCGGCCTTGGTTCCCAGGAAGAACCAAGATAGGACAGGGCCTTGCACCCCCTGGGGCTTGGAGCTCTGGAATTTGTTTTGTGTTTCTGCTTAGGGAAAGGCCATGGAAAAGTACTGGAAAAACTAGCTATTAATACAATAGGCTACCGAGCTACAAATATATGTGTAAAGAATACAGGCAACATAGATAAAAGGCAGAAACCAAACGGCATCACTCATGCGTACTGCAGATGGTATAAAATCTGAGAAATTTGAACTGAAGTAAAGAAAATTTGGGATAGATACTCAGCAAAATCTTCTAACAGGCAGGAGAATTAAGAACTCAATAGAATGTGTAAGGAGGTTGTGAAATCACTGTTTGTTGAGGGTTTAAAAGAACAGATTAAACCAATCTCTATGAGGAGCAAGATACTGTGAAACCTGCCACTGAGCATAACAGAGGGGAAATTAAATGACCACCCAAGGTCCCTTCCAGTGTTGTTTTTTTGTAGTTCTTCACCCAAGAGCATCCTCAGCAAAATATTCAGAAAGAAATCTTTCAGCCTCAGATGGCACTGCCCAAATTTTAGACTCTGTCTAGACTCTGCTCTTATTGACTGCCTTCTTCCATTTTCAGAAGAAACTCAAATTTGCAAGCAACCTAATTACTTTGCTGCATTTATTCTATTGATCAGTTATTACTGTCTGATTCAGCATAAGACATACACAATTCTGCAGGAAAAATATATTTGGAATTCATAGACTTTCAATTTACCAGAGTATGTTCTCATCAATGAACAGCAGGCAAGAAAACTTTTTTCTATTAGCCTCTGCTTTTTATTCATTTTCCACTTTCACCTCTTGTAGTATCAGGGTTCATTTTTAGGAAGTTTGTTCTACCTTTTTGTCTCCAGAGCCTGGAGGCAGGCAAGTTTAGCCACTAGGATTCCACAACATAATGTTTGTCTGTTTCTTCTCTTCTGGAAAGAAACAACTTTCTGCCTTCCCGCCTTCCTCATCTCCTCTTGTATGCATTTATTTCATTGTACCCTTTCAGTCTGAAGAAGTCACTATATAAGGTATGGTATGTTGGCCTGTCTGTAATTCACAAAGGAGTTCCTTGTGTCTTGACAGTAAAAATGATTATCAGTGTAAATTTAAACAAATCAGCTTACCAAAAATATTTTCTAGACTTTTTTTTCTTCATGTTGATTGCTTATAGCTGGACTCTCATTTTTCTGTGGCTTCATTGTGCCAGTAATAGGGAGTCCACACTGGTCAGTGTTTCTTCTGAGACCTTAGCTGTACCTTTCTACATTTCTTTTTTTGAAAAGGACCACATTATGGACTCTAGTATGGTTTATTAATGGATTTTGGGTTTATTTCTTTGTTTGTTTGAGTTTTTTAAGTAAAATTTCTAGGCATTGAAGTTTTAAGGTTCTTCATAGGGGAATTTCTGACTATTGAAGTTTTATTTTTTTCTAATATAGGAAATCAAAAGCTATTGCTGTACAGTAGAACACAGAACTCAAAAATTGATGTCTCCATGATTTTATGCTGCTTGAGCTGCTCAGAATCTTTGCTATTTCATTTTGTATCATACTTTGTAGAGGATTTTTTTACAATTACATTCCTTTCTGTGTTGTAAGCTCTATACTGAAACAATTGTCTTCTGTTTCTGCGCTATGCCTTGCTCCCTGGCATCATGCTCTTATTCCAAGCCTTAAGAACTTACTGTACCACAGATAATGAATGAGAACAGATCATGGTAGTTGCATGACCCAGGTGCAATGTAACAAATAACCATTAAAATGACAACAACTTTTTCTTGAGGTTTTAGTTTTCTCATACTGTGGGAGAAAACGTCTTTTAAATGAGTGGTTTGAAGGAAAAAGAATGGTATTCTACTAGTGATATTTTCATTCATAGTATTCACTGATCTGAAAAGATCCAATAGGTAGCAGTGGCCAAGAAGACTAACACTCCCTAAATATGTCAAGAAACATATTTTCCTAAGAAGTAGTTGAGACTGCAGTTTTCCAATAATATGTGGTGCTGCCCTAAGTTTGTGGCTTTTTGTGGGGTCCATGTGGTCCTTTGAGCATAAATATCACTGTGACTAGAGTCTATTGTGTGCAAATGGCTGAGAATCCCTCAAACATTTCAGTGTTATTTTTCTGCTAATGATTAAAATCTTGGACTTGTGCCTGTCATTCATTATTCATTATTGTAGTGGTTTCAGTTCGCCTATTCAGGTTTGTGGCTAAATGCCAGCACACTTACTTAAATTTACTTGATTGCTTGTTGTGAGATGAGGATTAGGAGTAGGCAAAGCAGGCTCAAACGTTATAAAGTATAAAGAAACTTTATTAATATACCTAAGACAAAGGGAAAGAGGAAAAAAAAAAAAAACCAAGGAAAACTAGAACAAACTCTTCAGACCACCCCTCCTTCCCTTACCTCTCCATTTCATTCTCCCTGACAACATACGAAAGACAACACTTTGACCTCCAGTCAGTTTACTATTTCAGAAATAGCTCTTGTTCTAGTTCATTTAGGGAGAGAAGTTTCTTTTGCTTACACCATGGATTTTCTGTAAGAAAAATACAGTTTTTATGGGTCTTCTGCCTCACTATTAGCCGCTGCCCGGAGCAAAGTCCAGCTTAATGGTGGATCCCTCCCACACCAGTAGCCTTCCCACAGCCACTATGGTGGGTTATGAACAGTCCACAGGGTACCTGTTTTAAGGATGCACAGTTCAATTGCAGCAACAAAGAAAATCCTTTCTTCTGTGCTTAGCAACACAGGTTCTCCTGACAACTCAGGTTCTTTAGCATTCCCCCCGGGACCAGGGTTCTAGGTCACAGCCTCTCCTCTGTCTTGGTTCTAGTTTCTCATCAGGCTGTATTTGTTTCAACACCTACTTGTCTTTACCCAGGTATTTCAGTTCACTGGCTGCAATAAGAACCTCACATCTCCCTTTTGGACTATATCTTCATATATTACAGAGAATTTATTAGCTCAGTCCCCAACTACGGTTCTTTAAAAGAGTTTTCAGCTTCACTCTTGAAGCACTTCCCATGCACCTCTTTGTAAGTATCAGTTCTGCTTTCCTCACTGACTGTAAAGTCTCTATGCTGCATTTATGTAGATGTCTTCACTCGCTCCTCTCTCTCTCTCTGCAAGGAAGGATGGGTGTCTGTGAGTTTAGTCTAGGCATGGACAGAGTTAATCTCTGTCTCTCTCTCTCTCCGGCAGTGTGACGATCACGTGCTCCCTGCCGGGCTGTTTGAACAGGTCCAAGCTGGATGGCAGAAGCTCTCAGAGTCTCTGTGGCCTGGCTCTGCGGAGCTGCTTTGGCCTGGTGGGGCCATCTGGGCTCAGGGTGACAGGGCAGGGCCTAGCCCGTGCTAGATGGAGTCTGGCCCGGTCCTTGCCTGGCCCAGAGCAGGGGCCTGGCCCTGTCTGGTGTAGCTGACACACTGGCTGAGCTGTATCTGCTGAAAATTCCCGTTCGTTTCCTACCCCATTCCCGGCTACAGCGGCACGGCTGCCATAAACCTCCCTTCCCACCCCCCCCCCCCCCCCCCCCCTTTGGAAGGAGGTGGGAGGGCTAGGCCCTTACCAGCGAGAGAAGTAGGAGATGCTCCTCTCTACACAGCAGCAGGTCCAAAGAGGAAGAGCTTCAGAGGGTCTCTGCTTATATATGGTTTTTTCCCCGAAGGCGGATCAAATTTTAATTGGTTCACCTACATATCAATCCTTAAAACTACCTGATTATTGGCTCTCTCTCTCCCAGGAAGGAAGTTGTATCACTTCCTGCAGCACAGATCACTTCCTAGATTTTGACCTCTCCGGCCTAACCCAAGACAATTATTCAACATGAAAAAAAGTTTGGTCACAGGCAGAAAACAAGAACAATACCAACAGGCTTGGTTAGCATAATGTGTAATTAAAATGAATAATTTTAGTCAACGAATTCAAAATCTAGTCCCTTAGTAATGCTTCCAAATAAGTCATAGGTGCTGAGAAAAGATTGCATTGTAAATTTTTAGAGAAAAAAAAAGTGAAATAAAACCCATCATTCTTTAGTAAGTGAATTAACCATTTGGTTGTCCATTGGCCCCAGCTTTTAAGTGTTTGTATTGTTGAAGCTATTGCAGGCTTTAGGAACAGATTCATCAACTGGAAACATTATATTTCCTTTTCAAACGTCCTTATGAGTTTACATTAGTAAATATTAAGATACTCATTGACTGCCCACCAAGTGTACTTCTGACAGTTTCTGCAGAGATACACTTGCCTTTTTCACTCTTGGATGTTGTAGGCAGAGCATGACTCAGTGCAATGCCAATGTGCAAGAACTTTGCTTCAGAGGAAAGAAGGAATAAGATAATTCAGTGACACTGCTGACTTTGAACTTTTAGGAAAGATATTACCTAGAACTGAAATTTCCATGGACAGATTTAAATGAAGAAAACTTACTACCGAATGCTTAAGAATCATATATTAATTCCATATCTTTACTGGAAAATTCAATATTAGAATTCAAAACACAAGTAGCCTGGGATGCTCTACTGCTTTAAGACATAAAACTGTCACTGAGAGGATGTCTTTGTATATTAACCCGCTTTTATACCCTGTTACACAGATGCATCCCTTACTTTTGGCATAAAAATGTCTTAAGCAAAATGCAGCTGCAGACATGATCGGAACAAGTTTGATAAAGCAGACTGACAGCTAGCTTCTCTGAACCTCTCCTGAATGCAATAAAAAAAAGAAAGATAAAAAACCAATTTTTCTGAGATGCATCAAATGTATTTTAGACTTTTGATGACCTCAATTATGTGCAGCAGTTCACAAATTAAACATTCAGAGTACATCACGTAAAAGTCAGGCAGTTACAGTGAAGGCCAAAACTTTTATGGTTAACTGGAAAAGAAGATCTGAATAGTAATTATATTAACAGGGCAACACTCTCTGCTCCTCAGTTTGGTTGAACAGAAAATAAAACTGTATTATAAGCTTTCCCACTCATGTCACAAATATAGAAAAATTGTGAAGAATTTTTCTATATTTTTTTCTATTCAAACTCATTTTTAGATTGTTGAAAACCAATAGTTTATCCCTTCTCCCAAAACCCACATGCAAAAAAGAGTAAGTTAACCAGATGGTAACCCTAGCCATCAAAAACAGCTTGTCAGTTGAATTTATCATTTAATTATTTATTTGTTTACTTGGGATTTATGAGGTCTGTTGTGACTTAACTCTCCAGCTAGACTGACCACTTGTACAATGCACAAACTCAGTGGTTCATCTCAAGGAAGAGGTGATGCCTTTCTGAGTAGTCTCTGCCCTGGCTCAGACAGCCACTGTCATTTCTGAGCTAATGAAAGGATTCATTGGCCCTAAAGTAGTCTTCTAACAATTAGACTTGCATATCTGAAGTTTTTACCCTCGAATATTTTTACATTCAGTGTAGAGAAATATTAACCTCCAGAAAGTAATTTTATCTGACCCTCATAAGGAAGACAGGACACAGGAATCATTTCCTGAAGCTCTTTCACTCTATTGACCACACAGAGCAAAGGGTGGGGAGCAAGGCTTCAATACACAACTGTTAGAGGACTTCAGTTAGTGTGCATGAATCCCACACAAATTGTTTTTGATTAATTACCAAACTTAAAATTAGAGACTTCAGCTCTGCAGGAGATTTACCGACGGGAGTTTTCTTGGCAGGCTGTTAATGTATATATGCAGTAGGTCACTAAGTTTTGCTTTGGGTCATATTGCTGAGTGTTTTATTCTAAGTTATACCTGTCTGAAGATAATCACTCAAGAAATAAAATGCCACACAATTTGCGTAAGGAGAAAAAGCTATGAAATGACAGCAGCATTTTTAGACATCATTCATAAAAGTGGCTTAGAAGAGAACATTTTCATGTTAGTCAATTAGTCAACTAGTTCCTTTCCACTTTCATGTATAAATATGCATATGAAAGTATAAATGTCTTTTATGAGTCTTTCTGTCGTGGTTTTAGTTTGCCTATTCAGGTTTGTGGCCAAATGCCAGCACACTTACTTAAATTTACTTGATTGCTTGTTGTGAGATAAGGATTAGGAGTAGGCAAAGCAGGCTCAAACTTTATAAAGTACAAAGAAGTTTTATTAATATATCTAAGACAAAGGGAAAAAAGAAAAAAAAACTCAAGAAAAAAAACCAGAACAAACTCCCAGACCACCCCTCCTTCCCCACCTCTCCATTTCATTCTCCCTGACAACATACAAAAGACAACACTTTGACCTCTAGTCAGTTTACCACCTCAGAAACAGCTCTTGTTCCAGTTCATTTAGGGAGAGAAGTTTCTTTTGCTTACACCATGGATCTTCTGTAAGAAAAATACATTTTTTATGGGTCTTCTGCCTCACCATTAACCGCCGCCCGGAGTAAAGTCCAGCTTAATGGTGGATCTCTCCCACACCAGTAGCCTTCCCACAGCCACTATGGTGGGTTATGAACAGTCTACAGGGTACCTGTTTTAAGGATGTCCAGTTCAATTGCAGCAACAAAGAAAATCCCTTCTTCTGAGCTTAGCAACACAAGTTCTCCTGACAACTCAGGTTCTCTAGCATTCTCCCTGGGACCAGGGCTCTGGATCACAGCCTCTCCTCTCTCTTGGTTCCAGTTTCTCATCAGGCTGTACTTTTTCAACACTTTTTCAATACCTAAGTCTGTACTTAGGTATTTCAGTTCATTGGCTGCAATAAGAACCTCACATCCCCCTTTGGACTATATCTTCATATATTACAGAGAATTTATTAGCTCAGTCCCCAACCATGGTTCTCCAAAAGAGTTTTCAGCTTCACTCTTGAAGCAACTTCCCATGCACCCCTTTTTGAGTATCAGTTCTGCTTTCCTCACTGACTGTAAAGTCTCTGCGCTGCACTATGTAGATGTTTTCACTCGTTCCTCTCTCTGCGAGGAAGGATGGGTGTCTGTGAGTTTAGTCCAGGCATGGAGAGAGTTAATTTCTGTCTCTCTCTCTCTGGCAGTGTAAAGATCACGTGCTCTTTGCCGGGCTGCTTGAACAGGTCCGAGCTGAATGCCAGACGCTCTCAAGAGTCTCTGCTTGGCTCGGCCAAGCTGGCTCGGCCTGGTAGGGCCATCTGGGCCCGGGGTGACAGGGCAGGGCCTGGCCCGAACTGGATGGAGTCCGGCCTGGTCCTTGCCTGGCCCGGAGCAGGGGCCTGGCTCTCCCTCTCGTGTAGCTGGCACACCGGCTGAGCTGTATCTGCTGAAGATTCCAGCCGTTCCTCCCCCATGCCTGCCCGGCTGCAGCGGCACGGCTGCCGTAAAACCTCCCTTCCCCCCCCCCATCCCTCCTTCGGAAGGAGGTAGGGGGGGGCCTTACCAGTGAGAGAAGCAGGAGCTGCTCCTCTCTACACAGCAGCAGCAAGTCCAAAGAGGAAGAGCGTCAGAGAGTCTCTGCTTATATATGGTTTTTTCCTTGAAGGCGGACCAACTTTTTAATTGGTTTACCTACCTATCAATTCTTAAAACTACCTGATTATTGGCTCTCTCTCTCACAGGAAGGAAGTTGTATCCCTTCCTGCATTCCTACAGCACAGATCACTTCCTAGATTTTGACCCCTCTGGCCTAACCCAGGACAGTCACTAAGTTTTGCTTTGGGTCATATTGCTGAGTGTTTTATTCTAAGTTATACCTGTCTGAAGATAATCACTCAAGAAATAAAATGCCACACAATTTGCGTAAGGAGAAAAAGCTATGAAATGACAGCAGCATTTTTTGACATCATTCATAAAAGTGGCTTAGAAGAGAACATTTTCATGTTAGTCAATTAGTCGACTAGTTCCTTTCCACTTTCATGTATAAATATGCATATGAAAGTATAAATGTCTTTTATGAGTCTTTCTCGATCTGCCACTTTTCTCTAAGCAACATTCTGCAATTACAGAATTCAAGACAATTTTTTTATTTTTTAATTCACACAAGCAGAAACTGCAGACTACCTGATTGGAGGTACCAAAAGAAGTCTAGAGGGCCACATGAAAGGAAGAAAGCAAGAAACAGGAGGAGTTGTGTAGTTACAGCTCTGGATTGCATTTTGGCTCTGAGATTGAAAGAAAAATCTGGAAAAGTGACAGGGAGATAACAAGGTTTCAGCTTTTGGTTTAATTTTTTTTTAATAGGAATCCAACTGTGACACGTTGGTGTCAACATATTTAACACAGGAATTCTTAAAAAGGAGTATTTCAACTCCCTTCCCTCATTTTTATAAACAAAATTATTTGCTTAATTTAATCCTAGCAGATTCAGTTTCTCTGAATTAAATTTTTTGCAGAAACTTAGTAGTCCAAGAACAGTTGGTCAATCTTTCTTCAGAACATCTGTATTAAGTTGTCTGTTTCAGCTTTCCAAGAGTTAAGTCATCTAAACCTGGGACCTGGTCCTGTGTGTTTCCTTGCCCAGTTGGAACTGCGAACCAAGAAAATGGTATGCATGTGACTTAGCAGAATGTTAAAGATGCAGCAAGCACATCCAAGCAGGGAGAACTGGAGTGTCACAGCTTTATTCATTAAATGAATCCCAGATCACATTTTCTGTGACTGTGTTAGTCACCTGTTGTGTTCAGGTTCCTGAATATAACATAGCACAGCTCTGTGAATAGGGGAGCTAAATCTCTTGTGCTTTTGGTCTCCTTGGGATGTTTACCTGCTATGAGGTAATTGGAGCAAGCACCAGCTAATCAGAACAGTAACAGTTTGCATTCATTTGCATCAGCACCTTTCTCTGCAGGGATGCAAGACAATAGGGGATTCAAATAGGAGCTGAAAAGATTATTTAGAAAGAAGCAAGAGAACACTGGAAAATTCATACTGATGTTACTGTGGCAAGTTTCAGAAGCCTTCATATTGCTTAAAAAGGCACCCATGGACAGTTTTTAAAAGGTTTATCTGGAACTTTATTTTCTTTTTTATCAACACATAAAAACATAGGACAAGCTGCAATGGGATAGTGTTTAGAGTAGCTAAGGCGATACCTTTGTCATGTTAGTTAATTGAAATATGGCTCCCAAGTAGAAAAGGCTTCAGGAAGTGACCAGCCAAAATATACCCACTTGTTCAGGCACAAAGACTTATTTTTTAGTATGTATTGTGAAAATTTTGGTCTTGTTGAATGAATTTTGCTAACCCACTAGAAGATTTGTCTGCCTTCAGATGGATGCTACTTTAGCTCAGTGGCTCTATTCACAATATTCAAATTTCTCTAAATGTGAAGCCTGGTTAACAAGGTTTTTTCTTCATGTTTATAATTTAGCATGACTATCCTACAGTATTTCAAATTTTAAGCCAATATATGGCATAATAAACTCGGTGACCTCCTTGACCATGGCTAGAATAAGAGACTTGTAAAGCGTGCCCTCTGAATTTGGCTTGACAAAGTTATGCTGAAGGGCATTACTTGTCAGTATGTCCTTTAATACACCCAGACAAAAACATAATCTCCTTTGTAATGCTCCTAATACCAGCAGTGCTGTCTTAGGTAATGATTGAAAGTCAAGTTCAGTATTAACACACAGCTGTAGAGCACAAATACCTGACAGAATTTAATGAATATGTTATGGCTCTGAATCTTTTACCTTGACTTTGTGATTCTTCCCATGACTTGCACTCTCTTGAAGGACAGAAAATGATAGGACTTTTTTCCTGTGATATTTAAGGTGCTATTTATTTTGATGTTATTTTACTGCAGAGAGGAATTTGATGTTCACGATAAGTGTGACAACCAAAGGCAAGCTAATAGCTCCTGGGAACATGTTGAGTTGCTACCTTTTAACACTAGAGGGAAGTGTATGTAAAGGCACTAAGAAGCATGCAGCCTGCACTTTGGTAATTTGTTAGATGAACAGCATTTTTTTTTGAAGGTTGAAGATTTGGGAGCATAAGTGTTGAAAGGCAAAGTACTACAATGCATTGGGCAGTGGTGTAGGATTGAGACAACCTGAATCCTGTGACCAGCTGTGGCAGGACATCTACCCCCTCACCTCCTCCTCCTGTGCGCCAGATAACGGGTGCATAAAGAGATAACCCAAGGGCAGGAAGGGCCAGCAGGGGTCATCTCTGGCGCCAAAGGGCTCAAGCCTCAGCTAAAGAATTAACATCTTATTCTGCAGAGCTGATGGGAGGAGAGATAAAAGAAAAATTACTGACTTGAGAGTCATGGTTTTACACTATAAAAGATACACGAGCTATCACTGAGGCAGAAGTCTCTCACACCCTAAAGTGTTTGAAGCTTCTCCCCAAAGTCTGGACGCAGGCTTCGTGGTTACTTCCCCGGGGATTGAGGGAAAGGATCTCGATGTGCTGCACCAACAAATTGGACGGTAAGATACACTGAATCCTAAGCTTATACTATTTCTTTGCTAGCTGTAACTGAAAAAGGTACCATTCTCGTGCACTGTATATATTAAACTACTAGTAGTCTTTCTTTTTGTTTTATTCCTGTGTGGTATTGGTTTGCTTTCAAGTCTTATATCTGTTAGTTTCCCCTTCTATTAATAAATGATTCATTCTATAATAGACAGAATCAGTCATCATTAAAAGAACTTATACATGAGAGTGGGTTTTGGGGTGCTGGCCACCTCAATAAGGTTACTACCTACTGCCAAGGCCTGGGCAGGAGGCAAGGACTGATATTTAACTCCCACATCCATTCGTAACACCGGCCTTCTGGTGATTTCTGGCCTTTTATCTGTTTGGACCACCCATTCTTTCAGGGCAGCAAGTTGGGTCAGTTTTAGAGCTGACAGAGAGCATCATGCGCTCCCAGTAGCAAGAGCATACAACTGTATTGAGAATAAGGAGCAATTTGAAAACAAGAAAGGATAGAAACATTTATGGCTTATTGGATGCCATTCCTATAGCTGTCAGCCTTCGGCCTCTTTTATACACAGACACTGTGTGCAGCCCACTAGTCAGTCCCAGAGCCTTCCCAGTACCATTAAGACCTTTAGGTATTTTCCATCTCCACTTTGTTATAGGGGCATATAACAAACCTTTGCAACAGGGGAAAGACTGTTAACTGAGGGTTGTAAGGATGTTTGCTCCACGTTATTTATGCTGGATTACATGTGCCCTCTCCATTAAAAAGAAAGTCTCAACAGATTCACAGACTCACAGAATATTTTGAGATGGAAGGGACCCACAAGAATTATCAAGTCTAATTCTTAAGTAAATGGCTCATACAGGGACTGAATGCACAACCTTGGTGTTATTAGCACCATGTTCTATAGAGGTATTACTCTCCTTTGCAGGGAAAGCTTTACCCCATAAGTGCTATTCTTCACTTCTCTTGGCAGATCATGAGGTAGGAGCCTCCATATAAGAAAAGAATCCCTTGGTGATGTTATGCTGACCCCTGTGAATCCTGATCTGATGCCCACTTCAGCTAGAGGAGTGTCCCATGACTTCACTGAGCTTTAAAAGTGTACATTGATATACACAATCATACTGCTCAAGTGTCAGGTAGAGCTGGGGAATGAAAGGAAATCAGAAGAGACTTAGACAGAGGAATTGCATTCAGGGTAAAGTTGAATTGAGAATTATTTCCTTACTCTGATCATCTATATGATCATCTGTCTCATACCAGTATCTCAGCAGAGGAATTGTTCTTTCTGAAAATTTTGCATGGGAGTATTATGAGTCAATAGGCAGGTATAGCTTTTGGGGTACCCAGTTAAAAAGTGGTACTGCAGAAGAGGTTCTTACAGTTTGTGATAAATAATAAAATTAATTAGTTACATGGAATGCATTTTAAAAAATTAAAGAACTTGCCTTTTGTGTTGAATTAGCAAATAGCAATGTATAATGTGAGGAAAATAGCTATTTGTCATAGCTAAAGTGTTACAAGGTTATGTTATATCTTTAGACACATTGAAAATATTTAAATGGATGGCCAGGTTATTCTAACAAAACATGAATTAGTGTCTGCAATAAAATCATCAACACATTGAAAACACTTATGTCTTTGTCTTGGTTTTTCCTTACACCTGTACAGCTTTTGGTAACTGCTCCTTCTTCAGATCTCATGCCATTTCTGTCCTTTCTCAGACTATTCACAAAAGGCTCAAGAATTTACCCAATCTCACACCACCTCACACACATGGCCGCACATGGCTTCTTCAAATCCCCACTTCTTCAAATCCTCACAGACTACATTTCTTCCCCCAGATGGGCTTGTACTGTACTTCACTCCTCTTATGCCTGACCAGTGTTTCTTATCCCTTGGTAATTTTTTTAAAAAACACGATTTTTTTTAAAGCTATAATCCCATTAAATAATACCTTCTATGTAAATTTTTTGCATGTAATGGAGAAGAGAAAGTGAATACTTCAATTCTAATTGAATGGAAAAAAGAATTTTTTTTCCTTGCCAAAAAAGTAAAAAATACAGTAATGTACTAACTAATTCATGCTGGATGAAATACTCTGTTCTGTCAGCTCTCCCCCTCAATGTTTTGTTTCCAAGCACTTCTCACATAGGCAATAGAGACAAAGCTGGATTTACCATTACTGAGGGAGCATAAGTAGTTTATTCAGCTACTGGCAAACTGGTTTTGCTTAACTGTTGATTTAGTCAGCTACTGGTTGGAATACTTGCTTCCAATGAATAAGCTGAAATTCAGCTCTTTACTTGAAGGAACTGAAAATTTCATCTTCTAGAACCCAATAGATACAAGCTGCTTGATACCTCAAATATCTCATCTGCTCATATTATTCAGTGAAGAAAAGTCACCCAAATCTCATACGAATACTTACTGCATGATATTAATAAAATAGCATGATTTAAAAATCTGGGGGTTTATTAAGACATTTTCTGATTAGCAGATAAGAGAAAGAAGCATGATGTTAGATTCAAAGAATCACTGGATTTGGGTTATGGTAGTAAAGCTATTAACTAAGTGGCATCAGAAACCTTTATGGGATGCTGGGCAGATGAAGATCTGAATTTGAATTACTTGTACTCTTAGTGAGAGTGGTAGTTTGCAAATCTAAGGAAAAGGACTTGTTCTCTTCTGTTGTGTGACTCATTGGAGAAGAGAGATCCTTTTCATAGAATCACAGAATCATTAAGGTTGGAAAAGATCTTTAAGATAATCAAGTCCAACTGTAAACCTAACACTCTTAGCTCTACCACAAAACCATGTCCTTAAGCACCAAATCAACAAAGCAGATTGGACTTTCTGTAGCTAAATTTTTTCTCCATTAACTAGGCAAGAATTTGGACAGTTATGTGAGGAGGGTGGGAAAACAGCTTCTCTGCTTCCCCTCATCCAGACTAACATGAAACTATATTGAAAGTCAAGACATGAACTACTCAGATAAAATCCTATCCCTAATTTTCTCTTCCTGACTTCAAGATCTGAAACAGGAATGGCAATGACACTGCAGACAATAGGGCATCTTCTTCTGGCTCCCACCCTGTCAGAGGATGCCAGCTAGTGCTGAGTTCAGTGTACTGGCTTGGTCACAGAAGTATGGAGAGAGATGGATGTGCTGTATGAACTGTGCCATGATTTCATGGAATCAGTATCTTCCTGGAACACAAGGAAAATACGACATTATGGAATCAGTCCAGTTATTTGTTGTTCTAGTGTCAAGGAAAGGTCTTTAATTTAGGGAGATGTAAGAAATTTATTTTGGCTGGACTTCTAGCAAAAAAAAAAAAAAAAAAAAAAAAATCAAACCTAAAACCAAACCCAAAACAACAAAAAAGGAAAAAGCTATTCCTGTTTTCTTCTACTATTCAGGTGCAGTCTTATTCAGCACAGCTGGTAGCATTTTCTTCCAGCCAGAATGACGTGGCAGTCTATTGCTGAGCACTCAGATTTCAATGCACAGCTTTCAATACAGCCATGTTTAAGTAATGAGATGGCTCCTGGGAAACACATACAGGTTTTGTATCACGGGGAACATCTGTAGATAATCCCTTCAAGTAAAAACCTGGGGTGTGGCCATTGGCGTGGGCCGGCCAGCTGCCCACCAGGGTCTCAGACTGCAGCCCTACGGCGTTTACAAGCCAGGGTCCCCGACCTGAGCGGGTTCACTGCTGTCGGGTCTCACGCCCCTTGCCGCAGGCTGCGCCTCCCCTTACGGTGGACACTGTAAGCGAAGAGCCAGAGTATCGTGGGAGGGTTCTTTCACCTGGAATAATAGAGACACCGTGTTGCCAGCTCTCTGGGCACCCAGGTGAAAGACCTGGGGAGACTTCTGCATCAGAATTTTATTGAGGGATTACAAATCAATCACTGATGGGCTCGGGGGAGGAACCAGGGAGGGGTCGGGGGACAGGAACCAACTGGGAAAGGAAGGGGAAGGAGAAGGGAAGACTGGCAAGGAGATGATACAATTGGGGACAGGGTAGCCAGCCCCCGGAAAGCCCGGCCCATCCACAGGGCAAACCACCCCAGGCTCTGCCCCAGGGGAGTCCCCAGCCGGGCTTCCTAGTGGGGGGGAAAAGGGTTTTCTGGGGACTTAGAACCACCACAACACTGGGGTTTAGCTGCTTTAGCAAGCAAATAAATGGTACGAACTGTATAACAATCTTCCAGATGTGATAAATTGGTGACACAGCTGATTCAGCTGCAGGACATAACCTAGCACTTGCTACGCTTCAGGTTTTTAAAGAAGAAAATCCCTTGGAGACAAAGCAAAAAATTGATTGTGTGAAGCACATAGTACCAACAGAAGTTTATTTTTATCATCATTTCTGTCCCTTAGGTATTTTTTCCCACTCAGTTTTTGCTAGTCCCCTGTAATGATTGGTAGCAATACTGAATTCTGATAAGTGCTTATGTCAAGTTATCGGTTGAATTATTTTAAGAGATTGATTCCTAACTTAATAATTATGGATGCAAGTAGATAAAATTTTTGGATCATCCACATTTTTCACTCTGTAGTAGCATGCTTGATCAGAAATTATTTTAGGGTACAACAGCTGATGGAGGACAGACTGGCATAATGCTGAGTTTCATGCTTTAAATGTTGAAATAACTTAAGAAAATTAAAAGTAAATTTAAAAAGTAAATCGTTCAGATGGCATTTCTCCACTCTGCTGTTTGAAATGAAATAATCGGCTGAGATTCCTTTGTGTCAAGACTCTGACGTATCATTCTAATATAAATGCTACAACTGACCAAAATAAAAAATTTGCATTAGAAAATATTCCATCAGTCAAGCTATTCTATATTCTTGTGCTGTGCTTAGAGCAGGTCTGAACTTTGCTATTGTTTTTCCATAAAACTGATTTGGGTTTTATCTGTGGAACAGATCTTCAAATTACTTACATTCGATCAGAATCTTTCTCTATTATTGTTGGAGGTTGGATTTAGTTTTTTTTTCCTTAGGAATTTTTTCTCCCATGGGTTGCTAAGACACAAATGACTGAGCTAATTGCTGAGTATTTAAGAGAACAAAGCACAAGGCTAGGGGCCTTTCTCCTTGGCGGGGTGCGGCAGAATTGCCCCTCATGGAAGCAGGGCTTGACAACGCGAGATTTTGGAGACAGAAAAGCAAGGGCAGGGGAGAGGTCACGCTCTTACTCGGGACCCTGGGAGCTGGACGGTCGGAGCTGCTGTCTGCGGAACCCACGGCCCCCTGAGAAGCCAGCACGGAGCTGCCGGTCTGTCTGCTGTGAGTCTCTGCCCTCTGCCCCATCGGGAGCTGCCTGCCACCAGACTGTATCTCCCCCGCTCCTCCTTGTCGCTCCGAGTTTCTTCGCTACATTGTAGCGGGGTTTCCCCCTGCACGGAGGGACCTCTTACCGTCCCAGCTCCCTGTGTCCGAGGATCCTGCTGCGGCACCGACACCAGCTGCCCCCTGAGGGTCTGTGGAACAAAGGCTCTCCTCCATCCTTCCCTGCCTCGGGCAGCCGCCATTGCATTGTGCTACCTGAGCTCACGCCGGAGCGCCCCCTACAGCTGCCGGGGAATCATCACACCCAGAGCGCCCCCTGCAGGCTGTGACTGGAACTGCACCAAAAGAGAAAGGTGCCTGAGGCCAAGCAGGATGCCACTGGGTTTCTGGTTCTGTTTGTTAGTTAACGTCATAGTTGTTGTTATTTGTTAGCTTTGTTTTAGATATTAGTAAAGAACTGTTATTCCTATTCCCACATCTTTGCCTGAGAGCCTCTTGATTTCAAATTTATAATAATTCTGAGGGAGAGGGGTTACAGTTTCCTATTCCAAGGGAGGCTCCTGCCTTCCTTAACAGACACCTGTCCTTTAAACCAGGACAGATTTTGGCGCCCAACATGAGGCACGAGGGCATCGAGAGGAAAAAGGATAACAGTTCTTGAGTAACGCAGTTCTTTGTGTGCTGGATATAGGAACTTCATTAGGTTGCACCATGTGGTCTTGCTTATTCCGGTTCGTATGGCAAGTGGTCACAGCTGTTTCTCTCCCATTTGCAGCCCCATATCTAAACATGGGCCCTATAACTAAGGCTACGGTGGCTGTTATACAGTTTGTGTCATGGGTCGATAAAGTGAGGAATTCATGGATTTTCAACTTCCTCTGGAAGGCAGGCATGTGGATTCAGAGCTACCACACATTAATGACATGTTTTCAGGTTTACTTTAATAATGGTACTTACCGCGAGGAAATGACACCAAAAGAAATTTTCTCACAACCCTTCACCCAGCTCTTTGGGCCTATTCCGCCAATTTTGAAGGGTTCAGATCTTCTCTAAAAGCGAATGATATTGTAGAGTGGCTGGCGTTGCTGATAGTCCTACTCTATTTAGCATTCAGGGATAAAGGAGGTCTGACTTGGATAACCACCCTGACACCTACCTCAGACAATAGAGACAAGGCCTCAGTACCTGACATAGCCCCAGAGACTAGAGACACCATCCCAGAACCTCACATTGCCCCAGACACTAGAGATGCTGCTACAGAGTCTAACCCAGCCCCACAACCCATCTCAGAAACGAACCACCCAGACTGGGTGGGAGCCCTGGTGAAGGAGATGCACGAGATGGGTCAAGTGCTGAAGGAATACGCTTGCCCAGCTGGTGGGAAACCCTTCCCCTACCCCAAAGAGAGAGAGTCTAATGGGGAAGCAGGGGAACCCAGGGACGTTACAACCGCTCAGACTCCAGTCAGACCACAAGGGCAGCCACAGCCAGTAGCAGTTGCCCCTGTGGAAAAGAGGAAGACTAAGGTCAAACCAGAGCAGCCAGTGAGTAATGATGGGGAAGCAGGACCCTCTCAACCAGTAGGGAGGCCAAGGATGGAAATCACTACCGAATCCCTGGGGTATGACAGTCTCCGTAATCTACGAAAAGACATTGTGAGACGGGGTCGTGAGCCTTTTACAACCTGGTTACTTCGGGTCTGGGACCTTATGGGTATAGGCGTGCAGCTGGATAGTATTAAGGCAAAGCAGATGGGACCCTTGTCCCATGACTCGGGGGTTGATCAGGTATTCGGAAGAGATGATGGGCCCCTGTCTCTCTGGGAACGGCTTTTAATAAGTGTAAGAGAGAGGTTTGTCAACAGGGAGAGAATGCAGGAGTACCATCATAGAAGACCATGGAAGACTCTTGAGGAGGGAATCCAACAGCTGAGGGAGGTGGCAATATTGGAGGTACTCTTTGGGAGGGATGGACAACATGATAATGACCTCGACAAGGTCAAGTGTACAGGGCAAATGTTGTGGAACCTGGCGAAGCTAGGGCCCTCCCAGTACACCATCTTCATTGCAACAATTAATGCTGATGACAACTGAGAGACAGTGGGTTCCATAGCCACCAAACTCAGGAATTATGATAGTATGATCAGTGGCCCAATGCAGGCTCAGGTCTCTGCTGTGGTCAAAGACCTCAGAGAGGAGATGATGAGGGAGGTGAGGGAGGAGATGAGGTTGATGAGTGCGGCACCAGTGCGAGTCACAAGCCCCAAAGTCAGAGCCCAGTGCCCCCCAGCCAGGGAGAGAGGGTACACCCCACGATCTGAGCTGTGGTCCTTCCTGTGTGATCACGGAGAAGACATGAGGAAGTGGGATAGGAAACCCACTGCTACCCTGGCAGCACGGGTACAGCAACTCAAGGAGGGAAAGACTAACCGAGGCGGGGGGTCTACTAAAGTGAAGGTAGCCTCAGCCTCCCGTGACCACGATGCCAGAGATTACGGAAAGGAGGACGATCTGTTAGATCCCCTCGAGGGGACCTCTACTATGTATGCCCAGGAAAGAAATGATAACCAGGGCTAGAGGGGCCCTGCCTCTAGCCAGGAAGAGGCACAGGAAAACCGGGTCTTTTGGACAGTGTGGATCCCATGGCCTGGCACATCAGAGCCACAAAAATATGAAGCGTTAGTTGATACTGGTGCGCAGTGTACCTTAAGTCCATCGAGACATGTGGGGACAGAACCTGTTTCTATTGCCGAGGTGACAGGGGGATCACAGCAATTAACTTTGTTGGAAGCCGAGGTGAGCCTGACCGGGAAGGAGTGGCAGAAACACCCCATTGTGACTGGTCCAGAGGCCCCGTGTATTCTGGGCATAGACTTCCTCCGGAATGGCTATTACAAAGACCCAAAGGGACTCAGGTGGGCTTTCGGAATTGCGGCTGTGGAGGCAGAGGGCATCAGGCAACTGAACACCTTGCCTGGACTATTGGAAAATCCAAATGCAGTGGGACTCCTGAGAATAAAAGAGCAACAAGTGCCAATTGCCACCTCGACAGTGCACCGCCGGCAGTACCGGACCAATCGAGATGCCGTGATCCCCATGCACAAGATGATCTGCCAGCTGGAAAGCCAAGGAGTGGTCAGTAAGGCTCACTCACCCTTCAACAGCCCCATGTGGCCTGTGTGCAAGTTCGGCGGGGAATGGAGATTGACTGTGGACTATCGTGGCTTGAATGAAGTGACTCCACCATTGAGTGCTGCCGTGCCGGACATGTTGGAGCTCCAGTACGAGCTGGAATCCAAGGCAGCAAAGTGGTATGCCACCATTGATATCGTCAATGCATTTTTCGCCATGCCTCTGGCGAAAGACTCAGAAGAGTCTTTTCCTCTCTGCCCCATCGGGAGCTGCCTACCACCAGCCTGCCTCTCCCTCCCTGCCTCGGGCAGCTGTCATTGCCATGTGCTACCTGAACTCACGCCGGAGTACCCCCTGCAGCCACTGGGGAATCATCACACCCACAGGGCCCCTGCAGCCACTGGGGAATCATCACACCCACAGCGCCCCCTGCAGCCACTGGAGAATCATTACACCCAGAGCGCCCCCTGCAGCCGCAGAAGAATCATTGCACCCGGAGTGCCCCCTGACAACTGTGACTGGGACTGCACTAAAAGAGAAAGGTGCCTGAAGCCAAGCAGGCTGCCACTGGGTTTCTGGTTCTGTTTGTTGGTTAACGCCATAGTTGTTGTTATTTGTTAGCTTTGTTTTAGATAGTAAAGAACTGTTATTCCTATTCCCATATCTTTGCCTGACAGCCTCTTGATTTCAAATTTATAATAATTCGGAGAGAGAGGGGTTACAGTTTCCCATTCCGTGGGAGGTTCCTGCCTTCCTTAACAGACACCCGTCTTTCAAACCAGGACAGGGAGCAATCACACACAGGTGTATTTTTCAGCCAACTGCTGATGCTGTAAAGAGGGTTGTGAAAATATTCTGTTTACTCCTCCTTCTGCTGAGCAAAGTCTTAAGAGGAGTTTACCCACAAGCACCCCTCCCCTCACTGACCCCCGTCTACCCCATGAGTAGACTTCAGTATCCCATGGCAACACTTTTACATAGATCCGTATAATGAAAACTTGGGAGTTAGGCTAAAAGAAGAAATAAGTCTGCAGGACTGGGGTTCTGTTACATATCCCCCAAAAAGTTGAGTACAAAGGAATTTAGAAAATTTCAGAACAATTACTTACAGATATAGGCTAACAAAGGAGCTGCTTGGGTGTATTTTATCCATATGCTGTTACTGACCCAGTGCTGAGATTGTTGCTTGTTGAAGTTAGGCTGAGAATAAAGCCACTATGGTCTGGGTTTTTTCACAGAGACTGCAAGAGACCATCACATCAAGGGGGGAAAATGAAATTGTTCCATAATTTCTCAGGCTCTTCTGAAATAAAGCTTGTACATCTAATAACAGATTTCTGTATGTTTCTTCCTAGAAAGGTGCCCCGTGGTGTACCTTTGCCAGTCCTGGATGCTTGGAGCCCTGTATTATTACAGATCTGACTTGTTTTGACCAAGCCATACTCAGAGTGTTACAATTTTCTCATTTTCCCCAGGGGAAACGTCCCCTCTGTGGGGTCTCCATCCCTCCGATATTTTTGCACACATTTACCTTAAACCAGTTCAGCAGGCTGTGAGTGTGAGTAACTGAGGCAGATATTTACATTCCAACCTGCCTAAGGAATGGTGACCACTGGTACAGGGATGCTGTAGAACAGAATAGCCAAACTCCCCATTCAGAGTGGCATTAATCCGAAATAAATTGTATCAGAGACACAGCAATGTTATGGGCACTGGCAGGCAAGCTCTCTTGGACCTTGCTGGGGTGCAAAGGACAAATAACATTCTTTAATGTTGTCGCGATCTGCTCGTAGGAGCGGGGGTCGTGATGGTTCGTTACTTTGAATCTCAGAGTGCAAAAGAAAACAGGGACAAGTATTTTTGCTTTAACCAAAATCAAAAGCACTTTATTGAGTGCCAGCAACACTCTTATGCGATAGAGGAGAGAGAGACAGAGAAGAAAGAGAGAGAGAAAAGGAAAGAGGGGTATACCTACCACGGCACGACGAGGTCCTCGTTGTCTGGATCCGATGGATTCGTCTCGTCCGTAGGGAGATCTCGTAGGGGTACTTTTTGAGAGTCTCTTTACAGTCTTTTCGAAAGCAGGGGGCAGGTAACCAAGAGATGAGGCAATCCCTCCAGAGACGAGGGGCAAGTGGCCAGCAGGTGGGGAATAGGGCCCATTGTTTTAGGGTACAAGACATATAGTCCTTGTGCAGTCTTTTCCGCCCCGGTAGCCGGGCAGGCACGGTTCCCACGGGCATGTACCAACACGCCTCTGCAGCACAGCTCTGCAGTACACCTGGGCACCTGGCAGGCATCCTACCAAGATCTGGCTGGACCTCATTGTGCAAAAGTCCTTTTCCCCTCTTAGGGTCTCTGGGTTTTCAGCCTCTGCTTCTGTCGATGGTCGTGAGGCAGACAAGGGATTTCTGTCCAGACTCTTACACCACCCCATGGCTCACGATCGTCGTCAAGAACCTGTAGCGTTGTCTCGATGTCTTCGGGAGTCTGTAGCGTTGTCTCGATGTCTTCAGGACTCGGTAGTGTTGTCACAATGTCTTCAGGACTCGTCTGTGCCGGTAGCATACCCCGGAAAACAGAGACAAAAGAGAAAGAGAGAAGGGAAAAGAAAAGGAAAAGAAAACAAAAGAATAAGTAATTTTAATCACATAAAATTTTGTTTAAATTTCAACAGGGCAACAATTGCCTTATTATAATAAGATTTCATTAATAATTATTTGAATAAAACCCGTTTAATTTCTTATTATAGCTTAAAATCATATTTATAATTAATTGAATCATTATACTTTAGGATTACATTAATACATTGTTACACCTTAAAATTATATTAAATAATTGAATCACAAAACAATAAAAATACCTTAAAATTTCATTAATAATTTATTAAATTACAATGAGCAGTAAAATATTTGTCTAATTTCTTATTACACCTTAGCTCGCCTTGCATCAATAATGTCAGGGGTGTCCAGAGAGGATGAAACATCAACCAGATTATGCATATTCATTATGGATGTCAAGTATGCTACTCGTTTCATCATTCTCCAGTTCATGATATACAAAATTGCTGATAAGACAAAACCAACTAAGACTAAAATCAGGAGAACAATGATGGGATGACACAGCTTATTCAGGACCCCTGTGGCAGTAGGTGACCACCCAAAAAGGGTATCCCACCAACTGTGGTCAGCATCCTTTCTTACCCTTTCCAGAACACGATGTATTTCATTTACATTGTGATGAGCAGTTACCAAGGTTTTCTGTCCGTTCTTCTTGATCTTTTCCAAAATTTCGATTAAATCCTGATGAAGCAACAATTGCTTTACCAAGGTAAGGTTCATCTCAATGCGGGTAGGCACAACTTGGTGTATCAGCGAGTAATTGGATTGCAAAAGGTGATCAGAAGTAACTGGAGCTAAATAAGAAAAATCACATCCTATGATTTTAGTAAAATTGCAAACACAAAAATTTGAATGATTTTTCGTATCCATTACTAAATTTTCTACAACTACTCGGTCACAAGCAGTTCTCAAGCATGCACATCCATTGCCTATATACACAAGCACTGTTTCAGGATTCTCTTTAGGATGAATTTCAAAATGACAGATATTCTGTTCCGTGTCTAAGCAAATGTCCTGAGCTCTAATTGCATTACTTTCACAGATGAACCTTAGTTGTTCCCGGACAACACAAGTTTCCAAATCCACAGTTTGCCATTTCTTATTAACTCGACAGGCCCATTGCTTATGTTCAGAAGGATAGAGAATAGTTCCACCCCGATTCAGCCCCAATGCAATGATAGGGAATATTGAATGCACTGAAGCATTACATATGGTTAACATTCACTGAGTTAATATGTTTGATAACAACCACTGGTGGGTTAATGACAACTGCAGTGGTCGCTGTAATTTGGTTAAATCTCTAATTGTGACAGCCAATTTATTCATTAGTACTTTTGAATCAATGCTATTGAAGATTCCCAATCCTGTTCCCACAACACCGGTTATGTCTCTTTGTGTTAAAAGATGAACAAGTTGGCTGAATTTCTGTGCATTAGCAATGTAACTTGTTTAAGGGACCATACCTGGTCCTGATTAT
Source organism: Eopsaltria australis (assembly GCA_034509425.1). Lineage (NCBI taxonomy): Eukaryota > Metazoa > Chordata > Aves > Passeriformes > Petroicidae > Eopsaltria > Eopsaltria australis. Next base: position 30,219 of record JAVTVJ010001855.1, read on the forward strand.
ATTTGGTCCAATTTCAAAACTTTTCAGGCTTAGCATAACCGATGGTTGGGTGATAGGTATTACAACATCAACTTCAAGTCCCCCCTCCCCCCCAGTATCTTGTATTGTTTTTACCACACATGATTTTATGGGAAAATTGTACAACAGCTAAGTTTAACAAAAAGTTCGTCACCTCATGTTACCATAAAGGGAGGGAAAAAACATTATTCTTGTCATCCAGCACAAGGGGGGTGCTTATACCATGGTATGTAGCTACTGCACTCAGTATGGGCTTTGCTATGGCATTTATTTTAAATCTATAAATTCTTCATGTCCCTCGGAGTTCCCCTGTGAAAAGTAAACACAAAAGAGCCTGCCACCAAGGGGCAGAAAAGGTTAAAATGATGGAATTATCCAGCGTGTATTTGTCCGATGCTCCTTCCCTAGGGCATCAGAGGCTGTCCATGCTTTTTGCTGCCAAAAAGAAAACCACTCAGTCCATTCCTGAAACACAGCATAGAAATAGGTATAGATACAAACAAGAAAGATATTCTGTACTTCACGTTGGAGAACACAACAAACAGCTATCAGCTCGCCAACTTGGGCGCTGCCTTCCCCCTCTGTTTCATCGGAGGAAGTGTGGAGGGCTACCTTAATAACTGAGGCAGGTTTGTCTTGGCTGCTACTGAAGCCTTCTTGTATTGCCAGGTTTTTTACAGCTCCTTCAGTTATTGAGAAAGTGTTACAAGAATGTTCAATCTGAGCATCCCACTTTCTAACTAAGGCCCTCTGGGCCACCCCATCAGGTTGGGGGGTCCCGGTAGAGGCTGCCCTAATAACTTTGAAAGGGCAACTCAAAACGATTGGTTGTGGTTGTGTAATTTTCTCCACTTCTATCAGAGCTAAGCTAACCAGAAACAGCCCCTTTTCCCAGATAGTGTGTCTTTTTTCAGCATCTCTGAAGCCATGGGAATAAATACCAACAGGCCTTGTTGGGCCCTCAGGGCCCCGCTGCCAGATGTGTACTGACAGCCCTGAGGAAGCAAATCCCCATTCCACTTGGAAAGGATCTGTAGGGTGAATAGGGCCCAGGGCTTGGTGAGCTGTTGCTTCAAAAATCAGCAATTGTAAGGCTTCTTCTTGAGAAGTATCCCATTCCCACTTCACCCCTTTTCTCAGTAAGTTATAAAGAGGTCTGGCAATTATGGAAAAATCAGGGATGTGTTTTCTCCAGAACACCAATAACCCTAAAGGATGTTGGAGATCTTTCCTAGATTCAGGCATTTTAATCTGATCTAAAAAAGTTAAGGTATCAGGTGGGATATCCTTCCACCAAATTCCCAAAAACCAGTTTACCTGGTTTTGAGGACAAAGTTGTTTTGGCTCGTTGCCTGGACTTTGAAGGAAAGGCTGCTTTGGCTCACTTCCCAGGCTCTGAGGGAGGGGTTCTTTAGGCTTACTGCCCAGACTTTGAGAAATCAAGGTGTTAAAAATAATAAGGGTACCTCGTGGCTTCGCGGCCTCGTGGTCACCTGCTGGATGGTTGCCTCAGCCGCCCGGGCGCCACCAGGGCTAAGGTTTCCCTGCCCACAGCAACGCTAATCCCAAGTGCTGAGGTTTCGGTGTTCGCAAGCGTGGGTTCTTGCTACCAGTAGCTGCGAAATCAAGACAATAAGGAGCGGCGACTATGCTGGGCAACAGGAACGTTTATTGATCCTCGTCCCAAGCACAATGGCGCCAGACAGGGCTGTGCAGGGACGGATAAACAACTCAGGCAACCAATCACGGCAGAGCAAGGGGGAGGAGTTGGGGCGGGGAGAGGACTCATAAACCAACCGGGAGTAAGGGAGGGAGGGAAAAAGGTTCAGGGACCAATCCGAGAAGCACCTGCACGGAGCTTTCCAGAAACAGGGGAGGATACAGAACTTGACAGACAACACAACTAACAAATTATCAAACAGAGGCGTAGCCTAAACTAAATGGACTAAACCAAGGTGAGGATGGCTCCCGGGGGATTCTTTCCACGAGATGGTTTCACCCACCACCCTTCCTTCCGGGAGCCCGGGGCCGACGTTGCCATGACAACTGCAACATCTCCCCGTTTCTTGTTTTCTAAGAAAGAACGAGAAATCATAGAAACAAGGACATTTTTTAAACATGAAAACAAACAAAGCACAATTAAAATGATAACTAAAATCGCAGCCAATCATTGCTTTCAACATGTAGATCTTGGAGCTGCTGCTGGATCCCCTGTATAGTGGCGTGGATGCTGCGCGAGTGGGATGAAAGATTGAAACAGCATAGACCTTCAAATTCCTCGCACCCGTGCCCATGGGCGAGGAGTAAGAAGTCTATAGCCGCCCTGTTCTGCAAGGTGGCTCGCCTGGTGGTGTCTCCGTCCTGAAGTAATTGGGCCAAAGCACGGGACGTCATGTTGGCGTGTTTGCCAAGCCAACATTCAAGATGACCTAAGTCCCCCAGGGCCTTAGCTGCTGCTGCCCAGGGCACAAAGACAGAAGCAACCACCCTCTTTGAAAAGCTCCAATGATTAACTTCTGAATTGCAATTTTCATCCCAATGGTCAATTTCTCGTTTTTTACGTGCCGAATTGGTTTTTGTCAAATTGAGAATTTGCGTTTTGCCAGGGGCTAGGACGGTTACTTCGCCCAACGTGCAAGGCCCTCCTACCGGACGGGACGGTATCCTGGCCCACATGCGGTCCCCGCAGATAAGAAACACTCCTGTTGGTAGGCGGAGGGGACCACCAAGTGCTCTGGCTCTCGACGGTGTAGCAGGTGTGGTAATAGTACGTGCACACCACTTATCAAAAGTATAGATGGAACGTTTGTGAGGACTCACATTAGTTCTTTTAATGTCTCCAATTTGAGCCCGATAGGGCTCGTTCCCCGTCAGCGTGTATTGAAACTCCACGCAGAATTTGGCTTGTGCGGACCCCAGCAGTTCCAATTCTTGGGGTTCTACATCGAAATTTCTTTCGTCTACTGCATGTTTTAGAGTCTCAAGCCAGGCATCCCATGATTTTACAGAATTGGGCCTCAGACTTGCAAGAACAGGATCTTGTTCTTGCATAGGGATACCCACCAGACAGGTTGACAGGGGGTTCTCGGCAGCATCCGTATTCAAACAGAGATTGTCTTGTTTCAATGACTTGGCGAGCGTGACCCACACATTCTCCTTCGGTTGCGGAAGGATCCAGCCGGATGACTCTGGCCAACGGTGAGTCATCGTCGCCAGCAGCCACAGGGACAGCAGAATTTTGGTCACACTTTCCAGCTCCATTACTTCTATTATCAAGGTGTACTGAAACAGGAAGGTAAGTATAAACAACTCTTTCCCAGCAAAGTTGACTTCTACCAACCCTTCCCCTCTCAGAACATTCAACAAGGACCGGGTAAGGATAGAACATTCAGGTAAGTGTGGGGTGGGGAAAAGGGGAAAGGGGAGTAGGGCTGTGAAGGTTTTGAGCATTGTTGCTGGTGCTCTTAGCTGCTCATGGTTGGAACACAGTCTATGATGTTGCCTTCTTTCTTCTTCGTTTCCATGCGAAGCTGACGTTCTGGTTGTCCTGTGGGGTCTGTGGGTCACTCTGGAGGTATGGGCGGATTGCTCTCGCCGGGATCCACCGGGGACCTGCTGTTGTAGAAACACACCCATACCCTCTTCCCCATACAATCAGCTCGACTGGACCTTTAATCTGGCCATTTTCCGGATCCTTGAACAGCACAAAAGGTTTTTCTGCCAATTTCATCCTGGCCGAATTTGTGAAATGTCTAAAGACGGGGGGGGAAGGCTCCAAATCAGTACAATTTAGAAAATTTAAGGTAAACAACGCCTTACAGAGTCGCTCAATGGGTGTCTTTTCCTCTGTCCCTCCCCGCTGCTGCTGCTCAAGGATGCGTTTAATCTCCTGATGTTTTCTTTCAACTATAGCTTGGCCAGTTGGGGAATGGGGTATGCCGGTGGTATGGCTAATTCCCCATTCCTGTAAAAATTTTTTAAAACTAGCTGAAACATAACAAGGTCCATTATCAGTTTTTATAGACTTTGGCACTCCTAAAACAGAAATGCCATTAGAAAATGTTTTTTAACGTCTCTTGCCTTTTCTCCGGTGTGAACCGACGCAAAGGTGGCACCAGAAAATGTGTCAGTTGATACATGAATATATTTAAGACGACCAAAAGGTGCATAATGGGTTATGTCTGCTTGCCATACCTCGTTAGAATGGAGACCTCGGGGATTGACACCAGCGTTAAAGGCAGGAATCTGATGTTTCTGACAGGACGGACATGTTGCCACTATGGCCCTAGCCTGCTCCGAGGACAGGTTAAACATCCTACGGAGGGCAGGGGCATTTTGATGGTAGAATTGGTGGCTCAAACGTGCCTGTGCCACAACGTCAGGAACTGAACAATTGTGCACAGACATCGCTAATGCATCAGCTCTCTGATTACCTTCTGCGAAGTAACCGGGTAGGTTGGTGTGTGACCTTGTGTGCATTACAAAGAAGGGATGCTTGCGGTGGGAAAGGAGCTGTAACAAAGATGCAAGCAACCCAAAAAGTCTTTGATGACTCACCTCTTTCAATAGAGAATGTTCAATCCTGGAAACAATCCCCGCTACATAGGCCGAATCTGTCACCAAATTTATCGGTTGCTCCTGGAACCGCTCGAATGCCTTAACAACGGCGGATAACTCAGCAATTTGAGGAGAGCCCTCAACCACCAGAATTTCCTCTTCCCACTCGAGGGTCTCTGGATTTTCCCACGTCAGCACAGCCTTGTGGGAGGACCCAGAGCCGTCTGTGAAAATGGTTAGGGCATCAGGAATTGGAGTTTTACTTTGAACAAATTCTGGGGCCAAATGAAATTCCGAATTAAAAAGATGGTGTTCTAGCTTTTGGTGCCCAATTTGACCGGAGAAGTTTTCCAGAGCTAATTGGAGATGTTCACTCTCCTGGAAGACAGATTCAAATTGATCTCTCTTCCAGGGGGTTTGGATGCACGCAAAATCACAGCCAGCCAGGGTACGGAGACGCTGGCGAGCTTTGATTATAAGCTCGGCCACCAACTCTTGTGGCGTCGTGATTGTTTTGGATGGCGTATTAGGTAGGAATATCCACTCCACTATCAGGAGGGCATCCCTCACCTGCTCATCCCATTGAAATATTAACCCATGGTACTTCGGGTTCTTCCCTAGAATGCTGAAACGGAAGGGAAGAACCGGGTTAATCCTATGTGTCCGTTTTGTGTGTAGTGCTGTTAGTACTTTACCAACTGCCCCTCTCGCCTCCGTGGTGAATTGAATGGGTGCATCCAGGGCACGGCCTCCCCGCAGGAGTTGAAACAAAGGCTGCAAGTCTGTGTTCTTCAGTCCTAGGAAGGGTCGCAGCCAATTGATAGATCCACACAACTGATGCAACTCACGAAGCGTGGCAGGCTCTTCAGGAAGTTTAATCAGTTGAGGCTCAATGAAGGTGCTGGTAATACGTGACCCCAAATAATTCCAAGGTGACGTGGACTGTATTTTCTTAGGATTCACCTTCATACCGACGTTCTCGATGGCCTGGAGAACTGCAGTCAGGGCTGGTTGTAGCTGTTCTTGTGAAGGTGCGCAGACGACTATGTCGTCCATGTAGTGCAGGATACGGACAGCTGGAAATGCCTTTCGTACCGGAGAGAGGACCCCGGAGACGTACCATTGGCAAAGGGAGGGGGAATTTCTCATTCCCTGGGGGAGGACGAGCCAATGGTAGCGTCGCACAGATTCCTCCTGATTGATTGCAGGCACTGTGAAGGCAAACCTGGGAGCATCTGCAGGATGCAGAGGGATACTAAAGAAACAGTCTTTAATGTCTATTATGGTGACGGGCCACCCCCTTGGCAACATTGCTGGTGATGGGAGTCCAGGCTGCAGGGGGCCCATCTCCTCTATCACCGCATTAATGGCACGAAGGTCGTGCAGTAGCCTGTAACTGTCAGATTTGGGCTTTTTTATTACAAATATCGGAGAGTTCCACGGGCTGTGGGATGGTGTAATGCGACCTAGTCTCAGCTGTTTGTTGACCAGTTCGTGGAGCGCGCTTAACTTATCACCTCGTAGGGGCCACTGCTCAATTCGGATGGGTTTATCAGAGAGCCACTTAATGGGTGGAACTTGTGGTCCAGCGCGCTTTGAGGTGGCCCCCACTAAAAATCCTGAGGCGGCGAAATCTCAATCCTCGCACCCCACTGGTCTAGCAGGTCTCTGCCCCACAGTGTAAAACCCGAGGAAACTATGAATGGCCTCACGGTCCCTACATGTCCATCGGGACCCTCGATAAGAATGTCCGATTTTGCCCTTTTAGCAGACACTGTTCCCCCGACTCCCTTTAGGGATTCGTTCAAGTCTTTGGTGCCCCAGTCAGATGGCCACTCTGTGTCAGGAATGATAGTAACATCAGATCCCGTATCTATCATTCCTGCCCTGGTGACAGAACTCTGGCCATTAATAAGCTTACAGTCAGTGAATGGTTTGTCTGTACCAACTACCTGGGTCCACCATACAAACGGAGTTCGTGTGTCCCTAGGGATGTTCTCGGGTAAAATCAGTGCTTGGCCTAACCAAGTCCCTTTAGGCAAAAACCAGGGTGTGGTATTTAACATGATGGTGACACCGATAGGTTTTTTAGGTTGATAAAGTTTCACCTCCGGGATCACAAAAAGTCCTGGGGGACCTCTTATAGAATCTCCCACTATAAGTAATGTGCACGGGTGGTGTGGTGCATTTATCAGTTCCACAGCAACGTGGTGAGGTGTGGTGTCCGTGAGATGTAAAACGAACGAGCTCACCACA
>JAVTVJ010001856.1:0-21039 GCA_034509425.1 Eopsaltria australis
TGGAGATGCTGATGAAGCCCTTCCCACATTCCCCACACTCATAGGGCCGTTCCCCTGTGTGGATCATCTGGTGACAAATCAGGTGGGATCTCCAGCTGAAGCTCTTCTGACACTCCAAGCACTTGTACGGCTTCTCCCTAGTGTGAAGCTGTTCATGGACCACCAGCTCTGAGCACTGGCTCGATATCCAGCCGCCTTCCTGGCACAAGGTGGCTCTTTCCTCCTTGGAGCACCCTGGACTGGCTTTGGAGCCCCTCCTCCTGCGGGATCTCCGGGGCTTTTCCTCTATGTTGGATTCCTGCACCATGGAGCTGCTCAAAATGGCCTCTTCCATGAGGTTCTGCTGCGGGGATTTGTCCTCCCTGGTCTCCATCCTCAGCTCGGTGTCTGGTGGAGGAACAACAAGGAGAGGATGGGATTTGCCTCCGTGCCAGAGGGAAGGGGAAGGAGATGCCCCCAATGCGTCCCTGGCAGGATGGCGTCTGCTGCGGGGTTGTCCTGCAGCCGTGGGTGATCCTGGGCTGAGAGATGAAGCAGGAGAGAGGGGGAAAGGGGCACTGACTTCCTCCTCACCTGCCTGGATGTCCTGAGACATCTTCCTCTTCTTCACAGCCTCCTTCTCCATCTGGCCAAGATTTGGGAATGAGAAATCCTGGTTTCGGGGGAAAACAAGGGATGAGCACAAAGACTTTGAAACTCCCTCTGTTTAGTCCCTCTCTAGAAGTCACCAGGCATCTGGGGTTCTGTACTAGTTTGAAAGCAAACCAGTGAGATATTCCAAGCCAGAACAAATGACCTAATAGGAAAATTAAAATAAAGACAGAAAACTCTGGCTTAAACTGGATGAGTTAGGGGATGACCTGACACGCTGTTGGTCAGGGTGGTGGTAGCAGTCCGATGGTGGCTGCAGTCCTCTTGGAGTGACAAATGTGATTCTATCAAGGCAGTGATCCTGTAGTGAAGTCTGGTCCTGTTCTGGAGGTCCAGTGGTGATTATGGAGCTCTTGTCTTCTGGGAATCCAGTGGATAGTGCTGCCCATGGTGTTGCAAACCTCACCTTATATCCAGGTAGGAATGCTTGGTTCCTCCCCCTGGCTGGAGCATCTCACAATGGGATGATGTCATTTTGTGAGTCATGCAGTGAGGTTTGATGGGCCATTAGCAGAAGATTGCCCCTGCAGGGTGTTATCAGGGATGACTCATGGAAGAGATAAAGAACACTGCCCCACCAGTTTTGAGCAGCTTCTGAAGATGGTGAAAAAATACATAACCTAAGACTGTGGGGTAACCCCTGCTCAGGAAGAGTGAATATCACGCCCCTTGCCCAGACTGGCTCAGGTGTGAAATCCCCACCCTGAGAAGGCCAGACACACACAGGGAACAGTGTCACACTTGCCCCTCCCCAGGAGAGGTCTCTGTCCTTGTCACTCTCTTGCTCTCCCCCTCTTTTCCCTTTCTTTCCATCTCTCTCTCTACCTCACATTTACCAATCAATCAAATCCACACCAATTACTTTGGATTTGGTCTCGTTAGCACATTAATTGTGGCAGAGATGTCCCTCTAAAAATTTTAATAACCAGACTGTGAAAATATTTTGGCACAGTGGGTGCAGGGCACTGATATCTGACCCCAAGTAGCTTTGACAGCACTGTTCCTCCTCTGGGGAGGTTGTGCATCTTTCTTAGAAGCTTGGATGCAGCTTCCTCTGAGAGGGGTGTGAGAGAACTTGTGGGGGAAATGGCTGTCGTGGGTGGGCAGTGTAAAGAAAATATTTTGTTGTCCTTCAGGGAAAACTTTGTAAAAATCACTGGAGCAAAGAGAGCAAATGTTACCAGTGGGACTGACAAGAGTCGTTCATTGCTCCAGGGTGAGGAGCACAAGGCTGCTAAACATCCACCAAGAAGCCCAGCACAAGGAACTAAAGCACTCCCAAATTCACAGCCTGGAAGGCTTTGCCAAATGTCAGAATCATTTACCTCTTTGTGCCCATCACCTTTGTGACAGATAAAAAGTGTTTTCCCTCCCTTTTAATAATTGGATTTTGTAAAATTTTCACTTTTCCATTATTGGAACCTGCCAGCAGCTGAGCTGGAGCTGTGCGGGAACTGATCAAACTGTGAATTGCCACCATAATTGCTTGTATTGTCAGTTTAATGCTTGTATTAATGTCTGGGATTTGTCTGCATTTTCATCACAAGTGACTTGTAGGAAGAGCAAATATTGCTCAAAGCTTTTTATGTCGAGTTAGATTTGATTTCTGCCAAGTTTATTTTCTCTGCTGCCCAGGGGATGCCCGAGGGGTCTCTGTGCCTTTCACCCGGGGGGAATCTTAGGAGGGGATTTGGAGGGGTTGTCCCTGTCCCTCTCACCCCAGGCCATTCCCAGGTGGTCTCAATCTTTCTCACCCCAGGGGATGCTCAGGGGAGTCCCTGTCCCTCTCGCCCTGGAGGATGCTCGGACAGTCTCCATCCCTCTCGCCTCAGGGAATGCTTGTGCAGGGCTGGGGACCAGGGGCTCTGTGTCCCTCTCACCGCTGAGTGTGCTCGGGGGCTGGGGGGGCTCTCTGACCTTCTCACACCTGGGAAGGCTGGGGTGTCTCTGTCCCTCTCACCCCTGGTGTGACCCCACCCAAACATCATCGGGGTGAGAGGGACAGAGACACCCCGAAACCCCCAGAAGGGATAAATGTGGGGTTTGGGTTGGGACTGAGGATTTAGGAAGGGGTTGGAACTGGGGCTGGGGTTGGAGTTAGAGCTGAGATTTGCTTTGGAGCTGGAACTGAGGTTAAGTCTAAACATGGGATTGGCTTTAGGGCTGGGGTTGAGATAGGGTCTGGGGCCAGACAAGTCTGGGGCTGGGATGAGATTAAATACGGGACTGTGAGTGCGTCTAAATGTAGAGTGAGATTGAGATCAGGATCAGGGTTAGCTTTGGCACTGAGCGCATGCAGGGTGGGACAGCTGAGATGTCACTGCAGGATGTCCCTGGCATGGTCCCAGCCCTCCTCAGGCACCTCCAAACAGGGGGGGCAGCTGGGTGCTCCAAGATCCAGGGGCTCCCACGCTGCCCCTCAATACCAGGCGAGCATTCCGTGAAGGCAGCCCTGCCTGTGACCCTTGGGGATCTGGGATCAGCCATCACACCCCTGTGGGGACAGCCACAGAGTCATTGGCAGATTTCCCCCTCCCCGACCCTGCTTCCTATCCATTTCAATCCCAAATTCCCCATTTTCATCCCCAAATCGCTCATTTGAATCCTAAAATATCCGGTTTTCACCCGAAATCCCCACTTTTCCCCCCAGATTTCCCATTTTCACACCAAAACTGCATTTTCCTCACAAACCAGACCCTTCCACCCAAAAATTCCCGTTTTTCAGCCCCAAATCATCCCAAAATCATCTTTTATCCCTCAAACCCCCATTTTCATCCCCATATCTCTTTTTTTTGCCAAAAATCTTGATTTTGCCACAAAATTGTCTATTTTGCCAAAAAAATATCGTTTTTTACCCCAAAAATCACCTATTTCTGCACAAAATTTCCTATTTCCCCCCAATTTTGAATCCAAACCATCCAAGTCAACACAAAAATCCTCAGTTTAGCTCCAAAATCTCATTTTTCCACCCCAAGAATCTGAAATTCACTCCAAATTCACTTTTTCACCCCAAAATTTCCTGGTTTTCTCCAAAATGGATCTTCTTGCAACAAAATGTCCATTTTTATGGAAGGGTGAAGCCCAGCTGCCCTTTTCTTCTGGTGCCGCCTCAACTCCTCCCCTGAGGATGTCAAACTCACCAGGAGCAGGACAATCCCCATTCCCTCTTTCCTTGTGTCTGCAGCCTGGAACATCCACTCAGAACAAAGCACTTTCTGAAAGCCCTGCTGAATGACATCAGGAAGAAGTTTGTGAGAAAGGGAGGAAAGTGTATTTTAATAGGAAATGAAAGTTTCAGAAGGATTGATTTCTGTCCCATTCATTTTCAGTCATTTCCAGGTCTGTTTTCAGAGTGCCACCTTCTCAGCTGATTGTGTTTGTGTCCTCCTTTCTCTCCTGCCTTTCTTTGCCTGCTCTCTTTCTCTCTCAGTGTCTCTCCTGACACAGGAGACAGCTCCCACCAAAGATCCTCCCCTCATTTAATTCCCAATCCAGGCGCTAAAACTACCATGGATGAAGCTCTGAAGGCTGGCACTGAAATGTCCCTGTAAGATCTTGCTGCAATTGACTTTTGGCCCCTTCTTGAGAGCTTTGCCTTCAAGGGCAGGAACATCTTTTCCATGCTGGGAACTGGCATTCCAGAGCCTTGGAGTGTGTGCCATGGATCCCAGAGGGCCATTCCCGAGGCTGGTCCTGCCGTGCCTCCCAAGGGAGCTGTGCAGGGCCAGGGCACAAGGTCCAGCAGCCGTGGGTGCTCCCAGAGCAGAGTGCAAAGGTGGCTTTGCTGGACATTTTCCAGCACATTCCCAGCTGGAAGCAGAGGGAAGAAGGAAAGAGAAGCGAGTCCCTGACAGAATCATGAAATGATTGGGGTGGGAGGAGACCCTGCCCATGGGTGACTTGGCTGAAAGCCAAGTGCAGCCAGCTCTTACAATGACATTTCCCTGGCAGCCTGTGCTGGTGACAGCAGCAGGGCGCCAGTTTAGCACTCTGTGGGTGTAACCCAACTGTGCATTCTACTCCCCTTATCTCATTTCTGATGAGCTGTTCATGATGGGTCGTTTGCAGGAGCTGCCCAGTTCTCCCCAGACCCCTCAGGCTACAGCTGAGTGTTAAAAGAGATAAGGAAGGAGAGGCAAACCCTGGGAGGCAGGGCAGTGTTTCTTTTCCTTCACACCAATGACTCAGCTGTGATAACTCTCTCCAGGGAAGCACCAGCACAGGCCCACCCAGCCTGGGGGGATCATCTCTGCTAATGGGCCAGCATGGGCTCAATGGCACCAGCACAATGGGCAGCTGCAAGGACTGAGACCATCAAGGACTCCCCAAATATCCCATGACTCACAGGATTACATCATTCCATTGTAAAACTCCCAATGGAGCGGGGCAGGGACTGAGCATTCCCACCTGAATGTGAGCCTATATAATCTTTGGTCTTGGGAACTTCTGGCCACACTCAACAGATCTGGAGGAGGAGCAGAACTCCAACAGGACTGTGACCACTGCTGTCAACAAGACTGCAGCCATCTCTTTGACAGGACTGTGACCATCACTGACCAACAGGTTTTGTGTTCTTTCCTTTTTCTTTGCATGCACATGGTGCTCAGCACAGGAACTAACAAACACCATTCTGTTCTTGTCCCAGGGTGCCTGGTTAAACTCAGCCTTTGTGGGTCAAGGCTGTAGCATTGTATTTCTTGTAATCTCTTTGGTGAATTGTAACTCTGACCTTAATCCCTTGTGGGGCAGTTCAGTGGGGTTCATTTCTCCCACCAGTTAAAACCAGCACAGTGTTTAAGAGCTTCTTACAGTCATGATGCACTTGATGATGTCTAAAGATGCACTTGGACCACGCCGACACACCCACACCTTGTTTTTCTCTCCAGACCAGCATTTCCCATTCCCAAACCTTGGCTGGATGGAGGAGAAGGCTGTGAGGAAGAGGAAGATGTCTCAGGACATCCAGGCAGCTGAGGTAGAAGTCAGTGCCCCATTCCCCCTCTCTCCTGCTCCCTCTCCCAGCCCAGTATCAATCCTGGCTGCAGGACAACCCCACTGCCGACGCCATCCTACCTGTGACGCATTGGGGACATCTCCTTCCCCTTCCCTCTGGCACGGAGGCAAATCCCATTCTCTCCTTGTTGTTCCTCCCGCAGACACTGAGCTGAGGATGGAGACCAGGGAGGACAAATCCCTGCAGCAGAACCTCATGGAAGAGGCCGTTTTGAGTGGTTCCACGGTGCAGGAATCCAGCATGGAGGAAAAGTCCCAGAGATCCCGCAGGAGGAGGGGCTCCAAAGCCATCCCAGGGTGCTCCAAGGAGGAAAGACCCATCCTGTACCAGGAAGGCAACCGCAGATCGAGCCAGTGCTCAGAGCTGGTGGTCCATGGGCAGCACCAAAGCAGTGAGAAGCCCTACAAGTGCTTGGAATGTTGGAGGAGCTTCAGCTGCAGATCTTCCCTGATCCGCCACCAGAAGATCCACACTGGCGAACGGCCCTATGAATGTGGGGAATGTGGGAAGGGCTGCAGAGACAGCTCTGACCTGATTCGCCACCTGGTAATCCACACTGGAGAACGGCCCTATGAGTGCCTGGAATGTGGCAAGAGCTTCAATGATGCCTCTACCCTTACCCGCCATCAGCGCATCCACACTGGGGAGAGGCCCTACGAGTGTCCTGAGTGTGGGAAGAGGTTTCAGAGCAGCTCAGACCTCCTCAAGCACCAGCGAATTCACACAGAGGAGAGGCCCTTCCGCTGCCCCGACTGTGGGAAGGGCTTCAAGCAAAACTCCAACCTCGTCATCCACAGGCGCATCCACACTGGGGAGAGGCCCTATGAGTGTCCCTGGTGTGGGAAGAGCTTCTCCAGCAGCTCTATCTTGACCAGACACCAATGGAGCCACTGGTAAGGGGATCCCTGTGAGTGCCCCAACTGTGGGAAGAGCTTCATCCACTGCTCCAGCTCCGGCCCTAATGGCAGGGCCTGCGCTGGGCAGAGACCTTCCCGGTTATCCACATTGGGAAGACACCTGGCTAGTGGTCCTTTTACTTTGGCCCTAATTTTCTTTTGATTCATCTTCATCCCTCACAAAACACAAAATACAGGTTTTTAAATAAAGACATTGATCAAATATGCCCATAGCCCCACCATTTCACAGGTATCTGAAGGAGAATTTAGGGTTTGGGGACATTTTCTGGAGGATTTGTGGGTTCTTGGGGGATTTTGGGCAGTGTTCTCCACCTTTTTGCATTCCAAAAGCCAAGAGGGATCTATTTGTCACCTCAAAACAACCCAATACCACTGAAAATAACTCAATCCTTCTCCAAAATGGCTCAATTCCATAGCAAAATGCCTTGTTTCCACCTCAAAAAATCTCAAACCCACCCCAAAATTACTGGATTCTTCAGCCTCCAGGTTGAGATGTTGTTGGAAGGAGACTGGGAGAAATGGGATCCTAATTTGGAAGGGGTGGATTGGGATTGGCTGGGGTGGGGTGTGTGGGATGTATTGTGATAATAAATAAAGCATTCAGAATTTTTTCCTTCTGTCTGGGTGTCTGCTAAGTGTCTGCTAAGGAAGGCAGGAACCTTGCTTGGAATGGAAAATGTAATCCCTTTCCCTCTGAATTATTATAAATTTGAAATCAAGGGGCTCTCAGGCAAAGACATGAGAATAGGAATAACAGTTCTTTACTAGGATCTAAAACAAAGATAACAAATAACAACAGCTATGGCATTAACCAACAAACAGAATACAAACCCAGTGACAGCCTGCTTTGCCTCAGGAACCTTTCCCTTTTGGTGTAGTTCCAGTCATAGCTGGGAGGGGATGCTGATGGCTCCCAGTAGACAGGGCGGGTGTGATGATTCCCCCGTGGCTGCAGGGGGCACTCTGGGTGTGATGATTTCCCCACGGCCGCAGGGGGCGCTCCAGCACCAGCCCAGGTAGCACACGGCAATGTTGGCTGTGCCTGGGGCAGGGAGGGATGGAGGAGAGGCTTTGCTTCACAAACCCTCAGGACAGCCAATGTCGGTGCCACAGCAGGACCCTCGGGAACAGTGAGCTGGGACAGCAGGATGTCTGGGCAGGCAGGGGCTGCGAGGGTGCAGTGTAGCAAAAACTCAGAGTAGTGCGGGAGGAGTGGGGGAGCGGGGAGAGGTGGGCCAGTGGCAGCTGGGCTCCCTGGCAGGGCAGAGAGAAAGAGAAACTCACAGCAGAAAGAAAAGCACTACGTGTTGGTGAGGTGTGGATAAGACCCCACAGCTCGGTAGTTATAGGGCAGGTGTGTTTGAATACAGCGCCGGGCACAAGGGGGATGGCTCCTCCAAACCTTGGGCACTGCCAGTGACTCTCAGCTTGGTATAGATCAGGTTACAGGTTACATATGCATTACATTACACAATACATTTATACATAGTCACTATCTAGCTCCACTTCATATTATAAGGAGTTCAAAAGTCATTCCCATATGCTCCTGCCTGCTCTGTGCCTCCTGGTGGTCGTGGGCTGGGGTCTCTGGGATGAAGTAACCAGTCATCCTTGGGTCACCTTGTCTCCTTGCACATACTCTCTGACATCCTGGCCCGACTCCCAAATTTAGAGCTGGCTGAAACCAGTGTCAGGATCCAAAAGCAGCATCTTTGGTCATGGCCTTCCTCCTCTCATCAATGGCCTTCACCTCCCTTACATCTTTCTTCTCTGCTTGGCAAGCACAAGCAAACAGTATGTATTGTCCAGTAAGCAGCAGCAAAATTTGGCAATACTCACAATCATTGACTAATCCTTAAAAGTCCAAAACCCTTGCATCAGTGCCCCCTTTTCTATAAAGTTACCACATTCTATTTTGACAAGCTTCTGTGGTGTCTTGTCGTGGTTTTAGTTCGCCTATTCAGGTTTGTGGCTAAATGCCAGCACACTTACTTAATTTTACTTGATTGCTTGTTGTGAGACAAGGATTAGGAGTAGGCAAAGCAGGCTCAAACTTTAAAAAGTACAAAGAAGTTTTATTAATATATCTAAGACAAAGGGAAAAAAGAAAAAAAAAACTCAAGAAAAAACTAGAACAAACTCCCCAGACTACCCCTCCTTCCCCACATCTCCATTTCATTCTCCCTGACAACATACAAAAGACAACACTTTGACCTCTAGTCAGTTTACCACCTCAGAAACAGCTTTTGTTCTAGTTCATTTAGGGAGAGAAGTTTCTTTTGCATACACTATGGATCTTCTGTAAGAAAAATACAGTTTTTATGGGTCTTCTGCCTCACCATTAACCGCCGCTCGGAGCAAAGTCCAGCTTAATGGTGGATCTCTCCCACACCAGTAGCCTTCCCACAGCCACTTGGGTGGGTTATGAACAGTCTACAGGGTACCTGTTTTAAGGATGTTTAGTTCAATTGCAGCAACAAAGAAAAATCTTTTCTTTTGTGCTTAGCAGCACAGGTTCTCCTGACAACTCAGGTTCTCTAGCATTCTCCCCGGGACCAGGGCTCTGAGTCACAGCCTCTCCTCTCTCTTGGTTCTAGTTTCTCATCAGGCTGTACTTTTTCAACACTTACTTGTCTGTACTTACGTAATTCAGTTTATTGGCTGCAATAAGAACCTCACATCCCCCTTTGGACTATATCTTCATATATTACAGAGAATTTATTAGCTCAGTCCCCAACCATAGTTCTCCAAAAGAGTTTTCAGCTTCACTCTTGAAGCAACTTCCCATGCACCTCCCTCTAGGTATCGGTTCTGCTTTCCTCACTGACTGTAAAATCTCTGCGCTGCACTATGTAGATGTCTTCACTCGTTCCTCTCTCTGTGAGGAAGGATGGGTGTCTGTGAGTTTAGTCCAGGCATGGAGAGAGTTAATCTCTGTCTCTCTCTCTCCGGCAGTGTGAAGATCACGTGCTCTTTGCCGGGCTGTTTGAACAGGTCCGAGCTGGATGCTAGGCGCTCTCAAGAGTCTCTGTCTGGCTCTGCCAAGCTGGCTCGGCCTGGTGGGGCCATCTGGGCCCGGGGTGACAGGGCAGGGCCTGGCCCGAGCTGGATGGAGTCTGGCCCGGTCTTTGCCTGGCCCGGCTCTCCCTCTTGTGTAGCTGACACACCGGCTGAGCTGGATTTGCTGAAAATTCCAATCGTTTCCTCCCCCATGCCTGCCCGGCTGCAGCGGCACGGCTGCTGTAAAACCTCCCTTCCCCCCCCCCCATCCCTCCTTCGGAAGGAGGTAGGGGGGGGGGGCCTTACCAGTGAGAGAAGCAGGAGCTGCTCCTCTCTACACAGCAGCAGCAGGTCCAAAGAGGAAGAGCGTCAGAGAGTCTCTGCTTATATATGGTTTTTTCCTTGAAGGCGGACCAACTTTTTAATTGGTTTACTTACCTATCAATTCTTAAAACTACCTGATTATTGGCTCTCTCTCTCGCAGGAAGGAAGTTGTATTCCTTCCTGCATTCCTGTAGCACAGATCACTTCCTAGATTTTGACCCCTCTGGCTTAACCCAAGACATGTCTGTGTCTTAGGTTACAATGGTATGGATTCTATCACCATCTTCATGGGATGTTGGGGCCGGGTGGGGCAGTGTTCCTGTCTCATCCCTGATGGCCCCAGGCCATGTCTTCTCATGGGCCAGCTGTTGGAGCCAGCTGGGGCACTTTGCTTTGCTTGTCCCTGATGCCTCCAGTTAATGGGCCATTGAGTCCCACTGATAAAACTCCATCATCCCATTGGGAGATGCTCTGCCCAGGGGGAGGAACCAAGCATCCCCATCTGGATAGGATCTGGGATTTGAAACACCACAAGGCAGCTTTTCCACTGGATTCCCAGAGGAAGACCAGACCCTTCTACACCACCACTGGACTTTCAGAGGACAACTACACCTTGCCACAGGATCACTGCTTCAACAGAACCACATCTATCACTCCTAGAGCTGCAGCCACCAGCTAATTGGACTGCTACCAACACCCTGACCGACAGGGTGTCAGGTTGGATTCTGACTCTGTCAGTGGTTGTGTACTAATGGATTTATTTTCATTTTTCTATTCAATTGTAGTTCTGACTTTGAGTCTCTCACTGATTTCCTTTCAAACTACCACAGTGAGTTACAGCAATTATTTCAGCTTTTTGTGCTGAGGTGTTTGTTGGCAAAGGTCCAGATTCTGTTACCTCTCTGCAGGTGGGAACTGCATACCCAGCGTGTCGTTTTCCACTGATGATGTAGGTGCTTCCCTCAGTGAACCAGACTTCTGTGTCGTCTAAAGGGGTGGTTTTTAAATCCAGGTGACTGGAGTACGTGGCTTCAATGGTCTCCAGGCAATTGTGGTGTACCGGCTCCCATTTATTTCTGCTGAGGAAAGAAGCTGGGTTGGCAATGGTAGTTACCACTATTTCTATATTATCTTGTTCTATCATAATGCCTTGATCCTTCAGGAATACTTGTGGGGAAAGCCAGTGCCCACCTTTCATTTCTAGCACCGTGCACACTGTATGGGACACTAGCACAGTCATTTTCTGGCCTCAGGTGAATTTTTGTACATCCTCGATGTTCAGCACAACTGCTGCGACAGCTCTGAGACACCCAGGCCATCCTTTAGCCTTTAGGGGTTAGACATGTTAACAAGGTAGATAGATTTGCCACTACAGGATAGAGATCTTCTGTTATTTTATTAATGGCTCATCAATCTTGTACCACGCAGTATGACCCATCAGGTTTACAGACAGGTAGGAGAAGAGTGTTAAAATCAGATTAACATTTTTTTTAACAGTCCCTATTGTAAAAAGTTTTCAATGACTGGTCTGATCCCCTCTCTTCCTGTTTCAGGGGGTATTGCTTCATCCTGACCGCTTGTTTCCCTTCCTTAAGTTTAATTTGTATAGGGAGTGCATTCTTTGCTCTCCCTGGCACATCAGTGGCCCATAATCCAGGAAACACTTCATATATTATTTCTCCACTAATATATTCTTCAGTCTCCATGGTTGTTAATATTAAACTCAATATTTCTAAATACTGTTGATCATTCACCTCCAGGGTCATTTCCCCATTTTTAAAAGTGATCCTAAAACTGGCTTTGGAAAATTGTGTATTTACAAATATTTGTGAATGCCCTCTTGTTTCCCAAGTTTGTATTTCAGGAATTTACCAAAGGATGCTTTTTCAGATTGGCCAGTTGCCCCTTTTACCATGATAGAATTATCCCCCACAGTCATTAAAGCTTTAATTAAAACCAGATGTCTAGTTCCCGTGTCAACCAAAAATTCTACTCCTTCTTCATTTTCCCCTAGCTTCATTATAACCTGAGGGTCTGCTCGGGAGGGTTTTCCCCCAGTCCTCTTCAGTCTTCTTTGGCATGTGCGATCACTCTCTCCCAGCCTCTTCTTCCTTGCTGCTTGTCTTGTTTCCTTTCTGGGCATTCATTTTTCTAATGACCAATAGTTTGCAAACTGCACACTGATCTTTGATCTAACCAGGGCAGACTTGGACTGGGTGCTCCTTGTCTAGGTGCTCCTTGTCTGGCTATTCCTTGTTTAAATAGTCCTTGGCTATGATTTCCTTTCCCCTCTTCTGTTCCCACTACTACCAGTCTCCCCCTTCTTTTCTTGTACCTCTCTTCTCCATTGCTATATACTCTCCATGCTTCAGCTAATAAGGTTGCTACATTTCTTGCATTTGCTCCCCAAGGCTTCTGAAGTTTGTGTGCAATAGTTTTAGTGGGTGCCCCTAAAATGAGGGATACTAACTGTTGCATTCCTACCTCAGTCCCAGGGTCTAGCCATGTATATCAGCGCAGAGCCTCCCTCAGACCATCCAGGAATTCAGATGGTGACTCAGAAGGACCCTGCTTCACTTCAGACAACTTTGACCAATTTATGCTTTTGGCAATGGCTCTCTCCATCCCGCTTGCAATCCATTCTTGATAGTCTTTGCATTTCTGCATTTCTGCTCTTCTCTCTGCCACTTTGGATAATCATCATCTGCTAAATTCCCGGCTGTTGTTCAAATCAATTGCTTTTTAGATTCCATCAGAACATCTAACAACAATTGCGTATCACTCCACTCTGGGTTATGTTGTTTTATTATAAACTGTAGGCATTCAGCAGTGCCCATCCAATCACTCTGATAATTTTTAGCAACTTTTTCCCACGCCTCCATGTCAAATGTAGACTTGAACTAACTTCCTTTCTCCCTCTGGTCCCACTGCCTCCCGTAAAGGTGCCTGGAACACATGTTTTCTGGTCCGGGATGAGATGGGACTGTCTGAAGGACAGGGAGCTGGAGTTGGAGACCGTCTTCCTTCTGAGTCACCCTCCTCCTCCTGTCCTCTCCTAGGGGGAGGCTTGAGCAAACAATCCCTTCATTCTTGTTCCTGTGCTACTGTTTGATAAACTTTGTCAGGTTTTGTATATCTCTGGCCTATACTGCACACCAAAGAACACCGTTTCATTTTTCTCTTGTCATTTCTAGTTTCTTTTTCAAGGGCTAACACCATGGGGTCAGAGGGAGGCCCGATCCCACAATCTCTTTGCCATTCGGGGTGGTTCTGGAGACAAAAAAATTAGGTTGGCATAAGAAACCTCTCCCTATTTTCCTTCTCATCTCAAAAACAACATTAGCTACAACAGAGTATTATAATCTAAAGTCTCATTAAGTGGCCACTTTGCTCCGTCTTCCAGTTTATACAAAGGCCACCATTGGTTACAGTATTTAACTCCAGTTCCCTTCTTTTCAGAGCCTCCAATTCCTACCATTTCTTTCTAATATACTAAAACACATCTTAGTGGACTGGCTCTAGGCATGTCCTTGTTCTCACAAGTCCCCATCTTCTCCTTAAGTGTCTTTTATCTCCTTCTGGTCACCTGTGTAGAATATTAACCACTCTTTATATACCCTCCCTGCCCTTTTTATTTTCCACTTTTCTATTTTATTTATTTGACCAAATTTTTTCTCACAAAATTCTACAGTCTCCTTTCAATTTTCTTCAGGTACTATCTAATCTCTGGGGATACAACGTTTGTGTACTAAAATCCCCAAATTTTGACAAGTCCACAGAGTGCTAGAATCTGGAGCTATACTCCTAAAATACTGGCACCGGGGAAGGGAATGTGTTACAGCCCCTTTAGACTCATTTCCCTTTCATTTTGTTTTCCCCAGTCTTCCTTCCACACTATTCTTGTCAAACGTGCAGTCAGATGCTTCTTTCCACACACCACTGCTCAAACATCTGCGTTCTCAATCTCTGCTCTAATTGCCTGCCAGTCGTCTCTAGTAAGAGTTGCACTCCGTGTTTGCCTCTTGTGACAAAGAGCACGTATTCCACCTTTTACACAAAGCAGACACCACTTCCCCATTCAGGCCAAAACCATGTTGCCAAGGCTAGAAAAAGCAGAAAAGCAGCAGCATGGCACACAGCAGCAGCCCTGGCTGGGAGCACACAGTGTTTGTGATCAACTCCACAAGAGCTCAGCCAGGCTGCAGCTCCTCAAGGCCCAGCCCTGAGCAGCATTTCTCCCATCCTGCTGGCGCTGAAAAAGGGCACCCACGGCCAATGCACCACCACAAGGCACCAGATCACACCTGAGCACAGGCCCTCCATGCTGACATCCCATGCCATCCCAGGCCTCCAAATCCTCCAAACACTTCCCACCTCACGCCCACTCCCAGGGGCTGCGTGGGGACAGCACAGGGCTCTCCAGGTGCCACACAGCCCCTGGGGCTCAGGCACTCCCTGGCCTTCCACAAACACCTCCCAGCCGTCTCTGTGCTCCTACACAACACTGAGCTCACCGCCAAGCCCAGGGGCTCCCCGGGGACATTCCAGGCCTCTCCCATCTGCCAAAGCACACCGAGCTCATGGGCTGCAGCAGGATGGCACTTGGGACATCACTGCTGTCTCCAGGCTGCTGACATTTACACAGGAATGGCACTGACTGACACGCAGCTGTGGCCAGGGCCCTTGAGCAGCTCCTCTGCTCAATCTTTGCCTCACTCTCAGCACCTTCAATCAGGCTCAGGAGCCAGAAGGAATTTCAGCAGCATCCAACACCACATGCTGCTCCCTCTCAATCCACACTGAGAGCTTTGTAAGCAGGTCACTGTCCAAGTGCCTTGACCACATTCCAAGGGAAAGCAGCCAGCCCAAAGTGTCCTGCTACAACCTCCCAGGGCTCTCTGGATTGCTAAAGAGCAGGAGGGGCAAAAGCACTCCCAGGGCTTCCATCCTCACATCCCAGGTGGTTCCAGGTGTCCAGAGATGTCTGACCTCAGCTCCACTCCCAGGGCTCCCATGGGGCTACCCCAGAGCTCTGTGGGCGTGATGAAGAGCCGTGTGCTCAGAGGCGCTCACAGTCATTCTGTGCCTACATCCCAGGGGACTTTAGTGAGCTCCTGCAGTGCTGTGTCACAGGCACAGGAGGATGTTCCATGAGGACATGCCTGTGCTCTCCGTGCTCCTAAAGAACAGTGAGGGCACAAACAAGCCCAGGGGCTCTATGGGAACAAGGCAGGAGCGTCCCGTTTGTGAAGCGCACCGAGCTCACAGGCCACAACAGGCTCTCAGTGTTGCCATGCCACGTGTCTCCAGGCTGCTCAGAAGCCCTGATGTCACAGGCACTGCCAGGGCCTCAGTGCTGCCATCCCAGCGGGTTCCACGCTGCTCAAGAGATGTGATGGCACTGGCAAGCGGCAGCAGCCGCCTCGGGCTGCAAGCTCCAGGGCTCCTGTGCCCCGGAGAGCTCCCAGTCCCCTAAATCGCACTCCTTTCTTTTTCACCATCACGTCCCAGCCGAGTACTTTTTGATGAAGGTTGGTTTTTTTCCCTGTCGCACGCAGAGCACCGCCCCAGGCTCCCGGCGAGCCGCCTCCCTTGGCTCCGCCTGCGCCGGCCCGGCCCCGCTGCCCTGAGAGCCCGCAGAGCCGCACCCGCAGCCCGGCTGTGGGATCGTGGCGAGCGGCAGAGGCCGGCCCGAAGCGAGCGGCAGAGGCCGGCCCGAAGCGAGCGGCAGAGGCCGGCCCGAAGCGAGCGGCAGAGCCCGGCCCGAAGCGAGCGGCAGAGCCCGGCCCGAAGCGAGCGGCAGAGCCCGGCCCGAGCTGCCCCGGCCGCCGCGAGAGCGCGGGGCCGGGCGCCCTTGGCCGGCTTTGGGCTTTGCTGCTGCCAGGTGCCAAGAGGGAATTGGGCTTGGATGTTGCGGGCTGTTTGATTGTTCAGCGCGGCAGGCGGAGGTGCGGCCATGGGCAGGGCTCTTGGAGGGGAGTGTGGGAGGTGTTTGTTTCCCATTGGCAGCACCCCCCAGAAAAGGCCGCTTTTTCTTTTGCATTTGTCTTTTGGATTGGGGTCCCCAGGCGCGGGTGGCGGCGGCGGGGCCGGGAGAGGAGGAGGCTGCGCGGGGGCAGCGAGCGCGTTCGGCGAGCAGGGGGAGCCGGGCACGGCTGAGGCTGGCCACGGGCTGCGGGCGCTGCCGGGCCACGCGCGGGGTCTCTTTGCCAAGGACATTTCTGGGTGCGTCGCTTGGAGTCTTTTGCCTTGCTGGCGTTTGTCGCACGCCGGCGCCGCTTCTTCTTCAGCCCGCGGCGGGGCCGAGCAGGAGCGCAGCGGGGCGAGGGAGTGAGGCAGCAATGAAGGCGGGAGGCGGGGCAGGGGCACGGCGGCTTTGGAGAGCCGGGCCCCGGCCTTCGAGAGATGCCGCTGCTGCCTGTGCGGGCACAGGGCGGGGGGCAGGAAGTGCGGCGGCTCCCAGAGACTCCCTCCTTCCCTCCCCGGGAGCCGTGGGGCGCGGTGAGGCGCAGGGGAGGGGCAGTGGCGGTGGCGAGGGTGAGGGAGAGAGGAGGATGATTAAAGAGGCTTGAGATGTCACCGTGTGACTGCTCCTGACCTGTCTTTGGCAGCCCAGAGTCTTCTAGGATGTGAGCATGGAGCGCCTGTCACTGCCAGTGACCTCCTGGCTCCTTGGAAGCCCCGGAGAGCCCTGCGATGTCACCATGGAAGGCGTGTGAGGCTCATGCAGGTGAGCTTGGGGCTCTTGAAAAACCTGACTCTCTCTGGGATGTGAGGGTGGGATCCTTGGGAGGGTCTGTGACCTGAGTGCTCTTGAGCAGTTTAGAGAAAGCTGGGATGTCCCCATGGAACTGTTGTCCCTGCTGGTGCCGTCAGAGTTCTTGAGCAGCCTAGAGACACATGGCATGTCAGCCCAGAGCTGCTGCCATTGCCTGGGATCTCCCTGATCTTTAGGAGCACAGCAGCCGCTGGCATGTCACAGTGGAAGCCCTGGGAGTGCCTGTGACAAAGCCCTTCTTTAGCAGCCTGGAGAGCCCTGGCATGTCCCTGTGGAGTCCCTGTAACAGCGTGGGACCTCATGGTTCTTTTGCAGCCTTCAACAGCCTGGCAATGTCACCATAGAGCTGCTGGGAGTGCCTGGGACAAGACAACTTTTTCCCATCATGGAGACTTCTAGGATGTCAGCGTGGAAGCCGTGTGAGTGCCTGTGACATGGCAGCTGCTTAGCAGCCTAGAGACACTTGTGACGTTGGCATTGAGAGCCTGTGACAGCCTGTGAGGTCAGTGTGGTTTGGAAAATGGGAGACTCCTGGGATGTCCCCATGGAGCCCCTGGGATTGCCCATGACCTCAGTGTTGTTTAGGATCATGGAGAGCACTGGGATGTCACCCTAGAAGCTGAGTGAGTGCCTGTGCCAAATGGGCTCCTTAAGATGTAGAGAGCCCTGTGTTGTCCACATGGACACTGGTGACTGCGTGTGACCTGCCAAGTCGTTGGAAGATGCAAGAGCTCTGGAATGTCCCAGTGGATGGCCTGTGCCTGTGTGTGAGCTGGACTTTTGAGCAGGCTGGAGACAAGTCTGATGTCAGCATGGACTGGAGTGGGGGGTGGTGGTTCAGGGAGGTAAGGCTGGGGGAGGAACGTGTGGCAGGGCTGGCTTGGAGCCGCTCAGGCACTGGGTGGGCAGGGACAGCACCAGAACCCAGGCCTGGGAAACACTCGTGTCCCCCACTGGCCAAGTCCGGTCACGGGCAGCAGGTGTGCCCTCCATTGGGATGGGAGGTCACGTCACCCCAGTGGGACAGGGGACCAGGTGTACCCCCTGTCCCCAGCATGCCAAATCTGGTCAGGGAAGGCCAGGTCTACTCCCTGGGGTCTCAGCCATGGTCTGCCTGCTGCTGCCAGGGGAGGCCTTCCCTCCTCTCCCGGTCAGGCCAGGTCTGCTCACCAAAACAATGGCAGTAGTGGTATTTCAGCGATGGCCTGGATTCCAACAGGGGATCACCCCACAGTGGCTGCTGACTGTACACCAGGCTCTACAGGGTCTTCTTTCCCCACTGAGTCCACCAAGCCTGTTCCCTGAGCTTTGGTTTCACTGGATAGTAGGGACAGTGGGAATCTCATCCATCCATTCATGTGCATGACTAATGAGATGATGAGGCATTTGGCTATTTGGTAGATATTTCTTCATATATATTTATATGTATGTCTCTTCCTGGGTTAAGTGTAGGTGGCCCATGCACCTTGGTCAGATCAGTACAATTTGGTCCTGATGAAGGGTTGAACATAGGTGGCCTGTCCTGGCTGCTTTGCTCACTTCTGTCTGTAAATGCTATTCCTCCTTGAGGCAGGTCTAGTTGTTAGATCCTCATCCAGCTCGGGCTATCTGGCCAAACCTTCCCACTGGGTGTAAAGATGGAAACTCTCATCAGTCTGTAACCAAGAGTTACAAAACTCCAACCTCACTAAATCAGCCTTCTCTTGCAGCAGTGTAGAGGGTGCAGGTGTAAAATGTATGGCCAGGACTTCCTTCAAATCTGAAGGATCAGTTGATGTGGCCGTTCATACATGGAATAATCGTATGGACTGCACCATTGTGCACATTTGTGGGTTTAGTCAGTCCAGTTGAGGGTGGTCTAAGTCAGCAGCAGACGCTCAGCCACTGTTGAGCTGTGTTAATCTAATGCCCATGGAGCAGGCTCTGGGTAGTGAGGTCCTTAAAGGTGCTACCAAAACATTGATTTCACCTTTTTGTGAAGCTGTTGCTTGGTGGCGAGTCCAAATGATGGGAAGGGGTGTCGCAGTAGAGACGGACACACGACACGCTCATAATCCAAGGACAGAAAGTTTTTTATTATTCTCTGTTAGTACTTTTCTAGGTTTTCCTCAGCTACTGTGGTTTGTTCTGATTGGCTGCTTAGCAAACAATGACAGGGCTGTCTGCAACACAAGGACCATTGAAAGAGCAATCCAATTAGCTATAGAAGCAATTAGTTCCATATTGTAATCAAGTTCCTTCTGGTACACTCTTGATGTTCCACAGCAGAAACATCTTCTCCTTGTGTGAAGAACATCTACTTTGATTCTCTTCTTGGCTGTCAAGGTGGCTTTCATTGTGGCTGCAGGTTGTCACGGAGTTTTCTCATGGGTAGATTTTGACTGTTTTTAAGTCAACCTCTGTGAGGCTTTCAGACCAAGTGTCAGCCTCATCAAAGCCCATCAAGGGGTATCTGTTCCCACCTCTCTCACACTGGGGCTGAAGTCGACTCAGTGACTGCAAGGGTGTCTGGTGGGAGCAGTGCAACTTCCATGGCAAGGCCCAGTTAGTAACTATGCTCCCATAGTTTGCTGGATAGTAGATAGGGACAGAGGGAATCTCTTTCATCCATTTGTGAGCATCACTAATTAGATGACGAGGCATTTGTCTATTTTTTGAACACATCTAAGTACTGTATGTTCCTTTTCCAGGTTAAGTGTAGGTGGGGTGGGGGTTCAGCTCTGGGCTCTTCCCCCTTGGCTTCCTGTTCCTGAGGGAATCCCCATTAGCTCCTTTCCCTCCCATGACTGATATGCTCAAATCCAGGGAGTCACCACATCTGAGCTGAGGTCACAAGCCCAAATCTGTGCTGCCCCGTGCAGGTGTTTCAGTTCCTTTGGAGTTTTTCAATTCCATGGCTTCCTGTTCCTCTGCATACACAGGTGAGCAGCTGTCTTCTAACAAAGGGGAGAGAAGGGAGGGCTGCAGAGGCTCTGGTGACAGGGGAGAGCAGGGGAAGATCTGCCCTCTGCCCAGCCGCGTGCTCGTTCCCCTGGCCCAGCCTTCCCATGCAGCTCGTGGCTGGAGGGTGCCCAGCAGAGGAGCTGCCGTGCTGGAGCACGGCGTGGAGGGGAAAGCCCCAGTGCCCTGGGCTGAGGAACGTGCTGGCAGATGGACAGGAATGGTGCAGCATCCACTGTCACCGAAACCCAGGAAATAAACTGTCCAAATAGTTGGAGAGGTTAGAGAGCTGACATTCCTTTATTAGCAGTGCTGGATGCATGGGGACTTCTCCTCAAAGCGTGCATGCTGAGACCAAGGTTTATATTCCTGAAACTAATACTTAGTCATCACTCTTTTGAATCCATGCATCTATGCTAATTATTTCCATGGTCTTGTTTGGATATGGTTCCAGGTGTTCTTCTGATGAGTCTTTTCTCCTTGAGAGTATCTCAAATATCAAGTATTGATGTACTTCTCTTACCATTCTTTCTTCTGACAGCCAGCCCTCCTTCTCAAATCTAAGACTGCAGCTCGTACATATGAATCACTGATGCAAGGAACCAAGGACGCCTTAGGTGGAACGCGACTTCTTAGTGACAGACGTAGGGAGTTAGCACAAGGCCACACTGATCTCTGGCATTTGTGCTGAGCCCTGTAGGTACAAAACCAACAGGGCCCCTCACTCACCCGTCTGCAGGGGCTGCCGCGTGGGCACCTTTGGGGGGCTCTGCTGGGGAGATGCTTTCCTGGGGAGCCCCGTGCTCCTCCCAGGCCACCTGGCTGTCACATCCACCATGAATGCCTTCTCCTCTTTAACAAAGATTAAATCCAGTTTAAATAATTCATTGTCCTCATCCCTAAGGTGTTGTTCCTAGGAAACAGTCCAGTTCTCCTTCTTAGCATCACAGCTAAGGGTGTCCCAGATGGAATTGTGTCATTTCATCCTGGCATCCTGAGGAATTGGGCAGTTTCCAATGATACGGGTGGTTGTCTCAAACTCAGTGCCACAATGCCTGCAGGATCTCACGCAGTCTCCATGTCTACTCCTTTCCAGGGACTCTCTTGTAGGGTAGACGTTGGCTCTCAATGGAAGCACGGTAATCAACTTGCTGTGAGGTATGCCTCTGCAGGGTGTTAGCCATCCATTACTGATCTTATCATTCTCAAAGTTCTCAATACCATGGCCCTGGACAACCAGCTGTTTGCATTTCTGGAACTTGGTCTTCTGCCAATTGCAAGGTGTTGGATAGCAGAATTTTTGGACTGGTGCCTCCCATTCTGACAAACCTTCATCACCACCCACCACACTCTCCAATCTTGGAATAGGTTCCCAAATTTGCGGGATGGACTCTTTATTTCCTCCAGCTCAAACC